>JAYESA010000005.1:35545239-35827739 GCA_036927795.1 Iris macrosiphon | reverse complement strand
TGGGGGGGCTGCCTAGGGATTAGGGCCGGCTGGTAGCATGCCTAGGGTTGTGTGAAGAGGCTCCATCATGATGAGGGGAGGGCTAGGATTAAATGTAATTCAAATGTAGGGTCATGATGGGTCCTCCAAAAAGTAGTGTAAGTACATGAAAATGGAGGGAAAAATTATGATGGACCGGTCAAGGAATGTAGGTCTCATTCTTCATGGGGTTGGACCAATGAGAGGGGGACACCTCACTACAAATTTGCATAAAAGCCCCTGAACAATTAGGAAATTGCACAAAAGCTGAAATTGAGGATTTGATGTGACAAAACACCATGTTTGGTGTTTTACATTGGGCTAGGATGGTGTATGGTGTTTTGTATGAGGCTTGTGGGTGTGTGGGTGAGTTTGGGTTGGAGTTGGGTCTATTTCAAATGAGGTTAGGTCACCACATTAATTAATTCATAATTAATGCACTAGGTGTTATTTAATTAATTAAAAATAATCGGGGGGGGTCAAAACTGGGTGGCACAAGCGTCATTAGTGTGGTAGGCTCAGTGTACAATAATGTCATGATCGGGGTTGGTCAAAACAGGTTGAGGTTGGGTCTCAATCTCGATTGGAACGGACAACGAACGTAAATACGCAATTTATTTAATTTACGTACGGACGTTTGTAACGACTTTTGTGCGACTAAAATTAGGCACAAAAATCAGTATCCGGGGTTTGTTTGAGGTTCAATATGATAGGTTAGTATGTCTAGGCCAAGTATATGGAATTTGTTTCAGAGTAACAGCTAGTGTAGGGTCCTAAATATCGGGACAACGGTAAGGCGTCCTAAGTAATAAAACACTGCACAATTATTTAATACTATGTATTAAATTCTAATTAGGACCAAAACCCTAATCATGCTATCTAAGTTAATTAAAATAAAAAAAAATTTGGTCTAGGGGGTTTACATAGACACATCACCCTACTAGACCCCGTTGGACCGTATCCTCATGGTGAAACAAAAATCTCTTCCGGACCGAGCGATTTTCAGTGCCCCAGAAACCGTTCGAGAGACAAAACCTTGTGCACAAGTTATCCGAGACCAATGCATGACATGAAACATCTAGCAGATAAAATACTACAATGTACAGTTCTGAACAACAAACACACGAATTTCATCTTCTTATTCTTATCCCACAGATTATGTTCAAAACATAAGGACTTGCTTTAAATCAGGTTGCGCAGCATAGGAACGAGAGACATGCAACATAGTTAGATAGCGAAGAAAAAATTCTAAACTTCAAGCATGCATTTACATTTCTTATAACTTATCTTATTATTGAGGTATCATTTAAAATAAGCACTTCAAGTGAACTAGAGATCATTTTATTAGGCGTGCAGACTAAGGATTCGTCGAAGGGCCGAAGCCACTCACCGATTGAATCGAACGAGAGAATGGGGAAGCCTTATGCAACGGTCACTCCTTGGTTATGCGTCCTGAAATTGCAACAACACTTGGTTAGCATCCTTCGATCTCTTTCTCTTACGATTCGAAAAGAATGCGCAAGCGAGAAAAGCGAATCATGAAAACCAAGTCATCGAAAGCAAGACAAAACACAAAGCAACACAAAACCAAGCAGCAAAACAACCAACAAAAACTCTTGGACTTATTTTAATAGAGACCGTTCCATCAGTTTGAAGGGTTCATTGCATTTCGTCCGTGTTGATTTGGCGGTAAGGTTTACCGAGACTCGATTCTCAACCGAGTCGAAGTAACAAGTGTTCCATAAGTAACCCGCTAGGAGCGGGACATTACATATATCCGATAGCAGTGGCTACGCAAGCAACCGCTCATGCGGCCGCGCAAGCAACGACGCAGCGCCCGAGCCCGAATCGTTAAGTCCCTTTGGGACTTAAGCTCCTATGAAAATAATTCCAAGAGCATGACAAAAAGGATAAATGCTTTCATTGTGGAGTTAATCATTTTTTTCTTCTAATAAATACTCCCACATGGCACCCATGTACCCCACAACACCCCATGTGCACACCTCAACTCATATAAAGTATTATATTGAGATACCCATTTGGTGGTGTAGCAAATGTGGAACTATTTTTCTTAGTCAAAAGGAAACAACACCAACAATATAATAGTTGGCAGATTCAGAGAAGCAGAGGTAACTTCAAAAACTTAAAAGGTTTGATGAATAATCCATAGGAACAGAGAACTGGATCATAGGCTCTGATTTCTTGTAAGAATTTGAATATTTTCTTTAATTGATTTGTGAGTATATTTTATGTATATAAATACAATAGTTAACAGATCTCCTATAATGACAGATCTCATATAAATATGTAGGTGACAGTTAGCAAATCTCCTATAATAACATATTTTCTATAATTATAAATGTGATAATTATAATATAGTTGGCAATTGACAAATTTTGTATAGTTAGCCGATTTCAAATCTTTTGGTTACCATCTGACACTTCATAAGTTAGCTAGGTCTTTTTCTTCTGTTGAGTTTAGCTTTCTCTTTTGACTCTCATGAAATAGTGCAGCTACAGTCATGTCAGGTAGCAACCTAAGCCAATTTGCTTCCATTTCTGGCTTCCTATTCTAACTCGTCAAATATTTCAATCCAAAAGAGCTTTTTACGTGTTGAAATATGACAAATTGGTTCCTTTATTGATGCCATTTAGGTAAGGATTTTACTGTGCTTTTCAAGTTTCACATGTTCAACTAACCATTTCGAACTCTATTTCAACTAGAATTCCCCACTATTTTCAAGGTACCCTGAAATAAAGTGATGTTCGAGTAGAGACCTTGAAAAACAAGTGGGACAAAACGTGATTGCTCAGAAACTCGGAATTTTGTGTGTCAAGGACAGACTTTCTCGACTTCTTTTGATCCAACTTAGTAGAGGTGGGCATTATTCGGTTTTGGACCGAAAATTGAACCGAAGATTAAGTTCGGTTCGAAAAAAATTCGGTTCAATTTTGGCTTTGAAAATAAAATTTCTTATTCGGATTTGGATTTCGTTTTCGGTTCAAAATCGAAAACCGAATAAGATTTGTACAATTATATAAATAATTTAAATTTTGTGCATATTTTGTAATTAAAAATGTGTATATTTTGAAAACAACAATTTTATGTATATGTTTTGAAGTTCAATTTTGATAATTTAACGACTAGTCAAACTTTGGGCACAATTTTGAAATATAACAAATATGTGTGTAAAATTTATATTTTTTAATAAAATTTAATCACGATTCCAATTTTGGGTTCGATCCATTAAATAATAGCTGAATAAATCGAATCGATTATTCCTTTCGGTTCGGTTTTGATTTTGACTAATTTCAGTTTTAAATTTTTAGAATTTTAGTTTATTTGGTTTTGAATATTTTGATTAGATTGAAATTCGAATTTTGAAAGATTGGATCCCATTTTTTTTTCCTTTGTTGTCGTGGAATGTACTGATAAACCTTTTTGAATGTTGTTCCCTCCTTTAATAGCTGCCAACTCTTGAGATTTAACATCAATGTCTTGATAATTGCTAAAGGCACACCAAAAATTACTCATGACATCTTATTACTTTGTGCTAGTCCAGTCTGAAATAACTTTTACTCAGGACAACCAAACTGCCCACCCCTCCAAACCCTCCTAAACTCCTTCATTCTAATTTCTACTCTCCTTCTCTCTCCAAATTCTCTTCCCCTCTTTCTCCACCTCCTCCAATTAAAAATTCTAAACTTCTTGGATCTTTCTCCTCCAAGCAAGAATCGATGACGTCCAAACCATCTTCACAATCAAGGTACATATTTTTTTCTTCCTTCTTCTCCATTTTCAATTTTATGTTTGTAATTTTCATTGATCTATTTTTTTTCCAATCCTTGTTAATGCTAAAAAAATCACAGGGTAGTAAGAAAAAAATGGGTTTATGATGAACTTTGGGTAGATTTTTAAAAATTTCAAACCCATTTTAGGGTTTTGAAATTCAGATCTCAGCCCTAGGTCGCGACTGAAACATTCAAGAATGTAGAAAATTTCTACAGTCCTGAATACATCTAGGACTGCAAAATTTTTCTACAGTCCTGGATGTAATCAGGACTGTAGAAATTTAGATAGTCCTACATGTTCATATTTGTTTTATTTGAAATATTTCTTTAATCTCTTATATTGGTGGAACTTACAGGAAAACAAATTGGTCTGGAGCCATGGATACATGAGATTCAAAGGACGAGAGGATGCTTAGAACATCCTCCTTCATTTCATCTGATGCTTAGAACATCCTAAGGACGGAAGAATGCAAGAGATTAATTATGTGTCAGTTCATGTCGGTCTTCACTTTCCCACATACTCCAAAGTGAAAGGTAATCACTATACTGTAAAAGAGATTATTCTTATCGTAAATATGAGATTTTGTCCATATTCCTGTTGTGCCTTGTTTATTGGGGATCCATGACGTGAGGAGATCCAATAAACAAGTTACGACATGAATATGGGTAAACTCCCATATTTACAACTAGAATAATCTCTTCTGCAGTGGCAATGATTACCTTGTACTTTGGAGTAGGTGGAAAAGTAAAAACCGACATGAACTGACACGTGATTAATGCGAAAACAAGTATATGTTTGTCGTAAAAATTTAATTTTGGAACTTTGATGTTGGTTGCAATATGCTAGAATGTAAATTTGTTGAAATGGATGTTTGATCTAATGTAAACTAAATGATTTCCTGCAACTTAATGTTGGTTGTGTGATTGGTGTTTAAATCTACCGTAATCGAAAGTTAAATCGTTCTTATTACGATTATTAAATTATTATAAATATATAATTTTGTCATTATAAAAAATAAAAATAAAAATTTTGTCCCATTTTTAGTTTCTTCACACTAATATATTATATAATAACGTTTGAACGTCCGGAGATACCAATTTTTACTCGTTAACAATGAAATACTAGAAAAGAAAATTAATCAAAGCCAACTTTGGAGATCGAAACATCATTATTTTACGATTTTGAAATTATGAAAAGTCTGTCAAAAGGTGAAATGGTTTATCCCATACCACTTTTCGATACCCTTATTTTGGCACAAGCTGGGCCTCGTTTCGATCTCCCAGTCAAAGTTATAGTCCTTTAAAGATTTATATTTCATATTTTTGCCTGTAACACATGTCGGGCCTCGGACATGAATTCTTTCTACAGTGCGGATTATGTTACTCTCATATTTTTTGAACGTTGGGGGGATCGAATTCTTCTCGAACTCGGTCCCCCCTATACCCCTATAAATACCTAAGCATTTCACTCATTTTTTATCAACTCATTCACTTTCTATTCTTTCATTCCCTGAGCTATAAATCTTTCCATCACCAAGATCAACTCCATTAGCCTTCTAAGTGTCAAATGCGATATTGGTTATAAGTCTTCATCGAGTTGTAAAGTTTGAAAATCTAATTTCGTATTTCAATTCAAGTATTGAAGTCGGCGTGCTCTTCGGATCAAAGCACGTGGTTGTAAGAAGTCGGCGTGCCATTCGGATCAAAGCACATGTTGTAAGCTATTTGTTCAAATAGTGGATTAACATCAGACAAGAGTTTCTGGGACTGGACTGCCCTCTACAAGGGATACCAGTATACATCACGGTGTTTGCGTTTGTGACTTCTTACTCTGATTATTTCCTATACTTGCTTGCTGATAATTATTAGTTGGTAACTCGCCTTAGTTTTTATTGGATATGACTGTTACACTCTATTCACCCCCTCTAAAGTTGCCTTCGCCTTTCCAGTCAGGTTGGAAGCCCGACTACAAGTCTCGTAATACTTCGTGCCTTTCTCTTTGATACTGTGAATCTTCTAGTTCCTCCTAGGCCGAACAGTCCCAGTGCCCTGAGCCATCCGTTCGAAGAACCATATGCCTTGTTCACATGCTGTCAATGACCATGAGAATGCGTGAATAACTGATTATAAAACACATGCATTGCTACCGAAATGTAAGTAAAGAAATGTACGTATCTACTCGGCAAAATATATCATTCTCGAGTTGTCTACATATCCGATCAGTTTTCGATTGGCGACCCGCAGGCCCTAATATATCAAGGTACCATGCCACATCCGATAGTTCCGTTGGCACCATACCCCCTTCCGACAGTTACTGGTTTCGAACCACAACAGCTTGCTTTGCTGACGAAGCTTTACTACAGAATATACGTGCACTACGCACATTTCTACCTTCTGCATACTAGCAGTTCTATGGCATTGCGCCACAACTGCTAGCTTCGATGACGAAGCATTACTACTCGATACTCGTGTACTGATGCACGATTAGATACAATTATTCAATGTTCTATACTCAGTGTTCGACATACAAGGTAATATATTTTATTAGGACATGAAGGAGTAGAAAAGAAGGGCCAGAGCTCACCTACCTTATCTAGATCTGCCTAACATTCTGCCGAGCTGATAAGTCTACTTCCTCAACTGTGCGATCTGATGCGATGCATGATCTTCTTAGCTGGTATAACCATATCATGAGCACTTCGTGCTCCTCCAACATCCGACCCGATCAAATTAAGTAAGGCTACACCACTGCTCAAATCCTACTATCTCTCGTACTGTTTCGAACTAGCTCGATGATCCACACTGCATTGCACACACCATGCCTCCGTCCGTTGCGAGGCGATACTCTGATCACTAGGGACTCCGCATACTACCTCTCATGAAACCAAGTCTGAATTAATACTTCTTCCAATTATCGACTCATTGTAATGCACCATGCGGTGCTGGGCATTACAACGTCCAACGACGTTTGTACGCTCTAATGACTCCAGCTGGTCTAGCGTCCCAGTGGTTCCAACTTGTCCAACGTTCCAGCGGGACCAGCTGTTCCAACATGCCAGTTGGTTCAGCGTGGCCAGTTGTTCTAGCGGCCTAGTGGTTCCGGCGACTCCACGTGACTTGCTATTCCAGCGGGAATACGTCATCTATTGGAACTTCGGTTCCAACGACACGACTGTTCAACTGTTGCTTCTATGGTATCCCAGTTTGTAACTGTCCACTTAGTTTGGAGTTACTATTTTAACTGCACCCATTATAGGGAGTTACTCTCCTATTTTCCACATTGGTAGTACGGTTGTGGCTGCTAGGGGCTTGGCTCCCCTCTATATTCTGTAAATTTTTTGGTACTTGGTATACAGAACGTAAGAGAGTATTTGCAATGAGAGGAGAGTTTTGTAGTAGCAAAGAGAAGCAGCAACATCGAGGTCCTATCCAAGTCCTGTTCATCATCCAGAAGGTGATAAAGGAGCGTTCCAATAATTCATCACTTGAACTTGCTGGTTCTCGGGATTAGTTCGACCGAAAATAGGTCGAATCTTGCTTTGAGCAGCGTTGATTGTCATCACCCCAACAAGCTTTTTTATTTCTATCTCGATTTATAGCAACTTTGGTTGCATTCTTCAAAATTTTATCCTTTTATTAATTTGTAATCTTCTAAGTCTTATTTTCTGTGTTGGACAATTTGTGTTTAAAACTTGTAAAAGTTTGTACAATTTTCTGTAATATCATGAACAAGTTCTATAACAAGAATAACAAGAGAAAGGGAAGAGGAAAAAGATTGCCACAACAACGTCATAACATAGACCATTCCATTTTGTTTGATCCGTGAGGGATTAGCAAGTGCTATTGTCGGAAAAGGGGAGAGATATTCATGTTGTTTTCTTGAGTTATTTGGTTGTATGTATTACCTCGAATCTTTGGATATTGGGTTTACGAGCAGGGGCAGATTTATCAAGGGCTAAGGGAGGTCACGACCCCCCAAGTTTTTTAAAGCTGTCGATCACTACTATATAAATTTTTTGCACTATTAAAAAAATTTTTAATATGGCATCCCAATGCTAGCTTATGTGGTAGTATTTTGAGCTTTTAAATAAGAGACATGAGTTCGAAACTCATCTCCCCTAAATGTTTTATATATTTTGAATCTTTTATGTACAATTTTTTTTTTCTAACATTTCGGAAATATTAACTCTATTTTTTTTGCTCATTATTGTTTGAGTTTTAGTATATTTTTTGTTATTAAAATTTAATTAACGTAACAACAACTTTAAATCCTGCTTCTTCGTGTTTACGAGAGAATTGTAACTATTGATTATAATTGAGATTTTTCTCCAGTTCTCGGTCCCACTAAATGCCGCAACCTCTTCTCCGGCCCCTTCGACGGCAGCGGAGGCATCACTGACCGGCTCCTGCGGAGGAGCATAGGGCGGATCCGACGACAACAACAACGACAGCGGCTCCATCGGGAGCAGCAGGCCCAGGGGAAGGCGGGGGAGGATTGGGTCCATGTCGTGGTGGACTCGGACTTGAACGACTCGGTGTTCTTCGGCATCTACGACGTGTTCAACGGCCCCGACGCCACCGACTTCCTCCTCTCCAACCTCTATTCGTCCGTCCGGAAAGAACTCGCTCGAAGCTGTTTGATTGCAGGGCCAGAGCCATCTTCACATTCTGAAGGCGCTGTCGCGGGCGCTTGGAAGGACGGAGGAGTACTTCGAGGTCGCGGACTGTCAACCCACCCTGATACAACACCGACACACCATCGATAGAAAGAAAACTTTTTGATTGTTGTCACCATTTGTGCAAGTTTGGTGTAGTTACGGCACAGTATTTCTAATACCTTGTTCTTTTCTTGATACTCTGATACTCAATAAGGCTGTGATACTGAAAGCAGATAATTTGTGGAATATTCCGTAGAAGGAAGATTTTTGTTTCACTGGTGTATGGGGCTAATTCATGGGACACTAGGAAAACTCTTTGGTTTGATATCAAAGATTCTGTTGCCTCACCTATATATCTAATTCTGAACTCGTAACTTAATGTGTTACACGGACACGAATACGAAAAGACACCGCTCAGATACAGCAACAAAGATTCAACACCTATTTTGGGACGCCCTTGCCATTCCTGAAGCATGTCTGACACCGCTCGGACACAGCAACAAATGTTTCCTGTTGCTCTTCTAACCAATTAGTGCATGGTGTTGTCTCCAAAGATGCATGATCTGAAAAATAATCTATGATAAATGCCTAGTCACCCTCACTCAAATTTTAGTACAAGTTGCAGAGATAATTCGTCAGCAGAGTATCTCAAAGTATCCGATATTATTATTATTATTATGTGAAGTTAATGAACAATAGTAGGCTATAAACATTGATTTGTTATCATTTGGAGACATCCAAGTGATAATTAAGAGAGTAAGTTTTAATTATTAACCATTGTGCATACCCACTTGATTGATTAAAAGATGATTACTACGATTGGGGAATACTCATCTAGATATTGATTGTTAGTACATGATCATGTGCAATGAAGACAAGAATATGTAGCAACAATAAACCCTGGGGGATGTTTTTATTACTTGCCAGCCCAACTTGACAGGTTACAGCATTAACCTTTAAAAACATTATTCAGTTCAAGGTTAAGATCCTTTAGACACAAATGACATATTTCCACTGAAGAGCATTTCAACCCCAAAGTAGTACTTGTAAGCACATTATCTGTATCATGAACTCTATATAAGAAAATAGTGATACTTGCTTTTGATAAATGACACTTCACAACAAAAATGGGAAGATACTGATACTTTACACAGGCAGGTTTGAAGAACTATATACGTAGCAATCTATGACCTGCATTTGTTCACATCATTTTGATTCTCTGACTAAACATTTGTTCACGAATATTTGATATTTGTTATATATCAAGGAAACTGAATATTTGTCCACATCATTTGAACTCTGAGTAATGCTACAGTTACAACCAAATGCTTACAACCCTCTTACAACCAGAGTCACTGACAGGTGGGGCCGGGTGGGACCCACCTGTCAGGGTGAGAGAGAGAGGTTGTAAGAGGGTTGCAAGCATTTGGTTGTAAACTTAGCATTATTCTTTGAACTCTATGACCTGCATTCAAATAAAGCCCATAACTTGTTTTTGACAAACCTCATTTGTTATATGTCAAGGAAACTAAAAATAGATATTGGACCAAAGTAAAATTAGGTTTATTTCTGATAAAGAGGGTATATATACCCCTTGATCCTTTTACACTTAACACCCTTCTAAGATGGACTATTATAGCTTAGTCCTTGGTTCTCAACACTCTCCCTCAAGATGGGCGTTAGATATCAATCATCCCCATCTTGTTACATAGTTTAGAAAAACTCAAGGAACTAAGACCCTTAGTAAGACAATCTGCGACTTGTTCTTCTAAGCGAATATGATCGAGCTTCAATATCCCGTTCTCTAACTTCTCTTTGATGAAGAACCGATCGATCTTGATATGCTTCGTTCTGTCATGCTGAACTGAATTGTTAGCTATACTTAATACAGCTTGACTGTCACTCAGAAGGCGCAATGGTGTTCCTTGGTCTAACTTCAACTCTGTCAGCAGTGCTTTTACCCACAACAACTCTGACACTCCTCTCCTAGATCCATAGCTCTATACTCTACTTCCGCGGTCGATCGTGCTACCACAAACTATTTTTTGTTTCTCCAGGAGACTAGGTTGCCCCCTACAAAGACACAGTACCCTGAGGTAGGCCTTCTGTCGTCCATGCAGCTTGTCCAATCTGTATCGCAGTATCCCTCAACAACCAGGTGTCCGTTGTTCTTGAACCATAGCCTTCTTCCAGGGACCCCCTTCAGATATTTCAGAATGTAAAAAACTGTATCTATGTGGCCCTTTCTTGGATAATGCATGTAGCGACTCACTACGCTCACAACATATGAGATATCAGGGCGAGTGTGGCCTAGATAAATCAATCGGCCTACTAGTCTCTGATATCTATCACGATCAACATGCTCTTCTGTCTCTGCACCCAACTTATATCTTTGATCGATTGGAGTGGCTGCCGATCGACACCCCAGCATACCCGTCTCTGTGAGCAAGTCTAGAACATACTTCCTCTGAGAGAGGACGATCCCATCTCTTCCTCGAGCCACCTCGATCCCGAGAAAATATCTCATCATTCCCAAGTCCTTCACTTCAAATTCCTTGGCAAGTTTTGACTTCAGCTGAGTGATCTCCTCCTCATCATCACCTGTGATCACTATATCATCTACATATACTGCAAGTATGGTGATGTGGCCTCTCGCATGCCGAAAGAAGACTGTGTGATCTGTATTGGTCTGGCTGTACTCCATACCTATGATAGCCTTCCTGAATCTCTCAAACCAGGTCCGAGGAGATTACTTGAGTCCATACAGTGATTTCTTTAGCTTACACACCTTTCCTGTCGACTGCTTCGTGCAAAACCCCGGGAGCGTCTCCATGTATACTTTCTCTTGCAGATCCCCATAAAGAAATACATTCTTCACATCCAATTGATGAAGCTGCTACCAATGGTTTGCTGTAAGGGAGATAAGGGTTCTCATAGTGCTCATCTTTGCTACCGGAGCAAATGTCTTATCATAGTCGATGGCATAGGACTGAGTGAATCCCTTTGCAACCAATCATGTCTTGTATCGGTCCACCTTCCCTTCTGGCGTCTCCTTTACTGTGAAGACCCATTTGCATCCAACTGTTTTTTTTCTTTAGGTAGTGGAACATGTAAAACCCCTAATTCTAAAATTCGTATTATTATTTTATTTTATGGTAATTATGAGCTAAATAGAAGAAATAGATTTTATTTAATATTTATTTAAGGTGTTTGTGCATTTAGGGGATTTATGGAGCCATTATAAATTTTTTCTAATTTATTCCATATAGGAGACCCTTTGGACAATTGCTAGTTTAACCGTATGCACCAATATAATTTTTTAGAATTTTCCATGTATAAATATGTATATATATATATATATATTAATAAGAAAATGAATAAGAAAAAGAAAAGAATAGAAAATAGAATTCCTTAATGGATTCAAACCCTACCATATTCTCTACCCAAATCCGTTTAGCCCCACCCAAAACCCGCGTAAAGTAAGAAACCACAGCAGCAGTAGCAAAACCACCGCTTATTTTTTCCCCGCGTATACTCTTCCTTTCATCCGCGCGTAAAACCCAAACCACAACTCCTAAATCCACTACCCGCTGGAACCCACAACCCAATAGGAGAAGGAAATATCAACAGCAGAAGCAAAACCCAATTTTGCTTTGCTTTGCTTCTGCGCGTGTGAGCCATTCATTCCACCGCTCCTTAACACTAATATTACTAAACACCCCTCAACCGAAACCAAAACCAATGAAAAGAAAGAAACAGCAGCGGCAATAGTTTTCTTAACCACTAAGTTTTCCCACCGCCTCTTATTCTCTATATATATCCATACAATACACCCCAAACCCTAAACCTCACTTCTTCAAACACTGTTGTGGACGCTTGCACTATACGGAAACCTTGTTCGGCAAGTATACCTTGTCATAGTACTACTATTTACATTCCATATGATGCCTGATTCTGTTTTATTTATGTATTTGCATTGGACCTTGTTTATAAGACCACCCTAGTATTATGGAGCATCATGAGATTCCATTGGCCGTGACACAGTTGTTACACGAGTTGTGAGTCTCATATTGATCCCGGACTACGTATTGGGTTGGACGCCTGTACGTATGAGCCGTGCGTTAGGGATGACTGCTGATAGAAACTTTGTATGCTAGTAGACCTGGCAGTTATTTAGAGGTTTTATCGTGTCATGGATATGGCATGCTTAGAGCATGGGATGGGAAGAACAACAAGTAAGACATTTGGGCTCCTTTGCACTTTTCTTTTATATAACCCGTACGCTCCACCGGAGATACGAGGTCGTGATGACCCCTATACTACTTGGTGGCCTCTGCCGTTCAAAAGACGACATGCTTGGTAGGCCCCTGATTCTCCGAGAGAATCATGCCAATCCCAATATATGGCCAGATAGCCCACTTGGTAGAAAGTTGTTCTCAAATTGCATTCACTTAGACGGTTAGGCGACCTAGTGGATGTTTATATTTTAGTACTTTATTGGCATGTTTATATGTATCTTGTTACGTCCCTCTGAGGACCTGGTCTCTTTCCAGATATGGACGAGCAGGAGTACCCACAGGAGTACGGACCTGGACCGGACACTACGTACCTGACTGAGGAGGTCTTACCCTCAGAGTATCTGTGATTTATTGCCACTGCTTAGAGATTTTGCTACTTCAGTATAGTCATTTTGTAGTGGATTTGTTTTCCACCCGACTATCAGACTTGATACCCATTTTGGATATTCAGTTGTTATTCAGCTCTGTATTCCTACTGATTATTTGTGTTATGGATGAGATATAGATTCTGTGTGACTTGTTGTGACAGTATATTACCACTGGTGGATTGAATATTCATGTACAACGTACGTGTGTATATGGTTTCCATATATTGGAGTTCGTATACATACGGCTGGGCGTGTTACGTATTCCTAGTCCTACGTATTTTGGGACTGGGGCGTGACAGAACAAGCTCCCATGTCCCATTTCTTTAGGCATGAGCAGGTATACCTTTGCTTGTATGGACATAGTAGGTGATGTTACCTCCAAAGGTTGTTGGAGTCGATGTCCCAGCTGTGTTGGCTCGACTATCGCTAGTTCTAAGCTTCATGCTCCTCCATATCTCTAGCATTTTTCTCTCACTAGGGGTCACATCGGATGACTGACTCTCATTTTTTCTTTCTGTAAAATTTGTCATGTGTCTCCCAGAATAATCATCCCTGCCACCGGCATCGCCTCCTCTGCCACCCATACGTCCTCTACGGCTGCGTCCACGATCGCTGGATTGGCCTCTCAAGGATTTCGTACAGAATATGATGAAGTATCCAGGGTCTCCACAGTTGTAATACCCTCCCCCCTGAGGGGTTCGGGTTAAAAACTACTAAAGCTAATTTTACCCCAGGAGAACTAGTGGTGCTTGGCATCAGCTTCATCCGTGTCTCTTCTAGTGCCATAGCAGCTATGTTCTCATCCAGTAATGGCAGTCTGGGCTGTGCAAGTAAGACATTCCTTCTCTTCTTGAATGCTGGATTGAGCCCCTTCAGGAACTTCATCATCTTCTGTCGCGAGACATACTACATGAACTTTTGATAATGTTTCATATATGCCGGTTTCACTTGTTCATCCTCCGCGCCAATGGGATCATAGTGGTCGAGATCCGAACAATACTTCTTTAGTAGAACAATACTTCTTTAGCAGAGCCGCATACTCATAGATGGTGTGATCTTCTTGGACCACCTTGTCAAGTTCATTCTGCAGTTGGAAGACCCTCATGGGGTTGTCCGACCCCGAGTACATATCTTTCAGCGTCATCCAAATATCACTAGCACCCTCCATTGCTTCCACGATGTCCGATACTTGGTCGGTCAATGAGGTTGTCAACTATCCAGCTACCACATTGTTGAAGATTTCAACAAACTCCCGTGAGTAGTGATCTTCAGGTGCCTTGGTTTGGCCATTCACATAGCCCACCAAGCCCCTTGTCTTCAGGGTCCACATAGCCTGATGCGACAACTTCAAGTAGTTGGTAGTACCCTCCTACTTCACATCCAGTTTCTCCAACATTTCTATTTTGTATGATGAAGGATCTACATCTGCCTGTGCAACACGGGGGCTAATCTCGGTCAGCCTCCTCGACAAGAGGTCGTCCACCAAAGCCTTTATCTCCTTGGCCGTTAGTTTGCCGTAGATCGTCTCCAACGTCTGCTTCTTCTCCTCTTCCATCAGCCCGGCGGTGACAGATCTAGGGCACACGAGTTCCGGTCGTGCCCTCCAGCTTCGATCGCAGATCTCTCCATGTCTACCATTTTTTCTTCAGCGGCAACGACGTCCCCGAGAGCCGCTGCTCATGTTCCGTGCATGGCTGCGACCCGAGGCAGCATAGTCTGACGACGAATCGTAGGACTGTGGCTGCATTGGCGACGATGGAGGGGGAAGAAGATCGGGAACGTAGGTCGGTGGGGAGGAGGTGGCAGTGGCGGCGGCGGGAAAGGAGGGTGGATGGCGGCGGTGACGGTGGACGGCGGGTGAAAGTGGTGGCGGCAGCTGTGGTGAAGTAGGGTTAGGGTTATGGTGGCTCTGATACCAAAAAGATATTAAATCAAAGTAAAATTATGTTTATTTCTGATAAAGAGGATATACATATCGCTTGGTCCTTTTACACTTAACACCCTTATAAGATGGACTATTTTAGTTTAGTCCTTTGTTCTCAAAGTAGCATGTCTTTGTTTCTGATTGCCCAGAACTTGTTTTGGCAAACATACAAATGTAATTAGTTTTCAGAAATGATTTTGATCATTGAATACATCAATTATTAAGGAATATCCTTCCCATCAAACTTTGTTTTCCTTGTAATTAGTGCATTTTCTCTGTGTAGCATACCTTAACCGTCTATATTTTACAAAATGAGAAGCTCAGACTGATTGAAGCATACCTATTTAACATGTAAGGTTATGTCAGATCTTGACCATCCATATTTGCTGATGTGGTATTATTATTAGCTCGTGTTCAGTTCAATATCTATTTGTGTCTATATATGTTGTTGTGGTATCTATTATTATTTTCTGATGTGGAATTGATCTAATCAATAACATTTGTTGGTTTCATTTTGCTTGATTTTTATCTTTTTTTCTAGAATGTAAGATGAAGGAAAAACTATGTCCTAGATACTATAATTTGCTTACGGTCTTTGGTAACGACGCCGCGACAAGTGATGAAGCGGTCTCGGGAAATAATTTTCCTCCAATGAGCGAACATGTGGATGACTTGGAGGAAGAAAATGTTTGTTGATGATTGTGGAGATTTGTGATGGATTAATGTGGGATTATTGTTTTGAAGTCATTTTGAATGTCTCATGTCCTAGATTTGTCTAGATTATATCAAGTGCATAGCTTTATCTTGTTTACTTGTGCTACTTAATGTGAAAATGTTGAATTGAGCATTGTAGTGAAAAATATAAGTTTTTCAATAGAAAATGTTAATTTTCCATGAAAAATAAGTTCAATCAAATAGCAAAATATCATTTTTCATGAAAATTATTTTCCATTGAAAATAATGTCAATCGAACACCCAAATTAAGTTTTCCGTGAATTTTTTTTTTTAATTTTCCACAAGAAAATAATAGCAATCAAACACCGCCATTATGGAAAATTTAAAATTTTTAAAATTTTTTTTCCTGCTAAAATAATTCCGTGAAATTAATTTTTTTTCCACGTATTTTCCATCTTGCAATCAAAGTCACCCTTTGTTGTATGTTGGTGATTCAAACCCACCAACAAATGAAGGCCAGCTACATGAGCAAAGGGTTAGAGAACAGTAGAAAATTGTCCATTTTAAGAGTTTACATGGTCTTACTAGACTGTTTTCATTCCTCTACATATACCCTATTTTATTGTCAAAGAGTTTTGGATAAGTTGGGAATAAGCATCGAGATAGGAAAGAGAATTTCAATACTTATAATTCTTAAAGACCTAAAAAAATATACAAGGAGAGTAAATTGTTGTCATCACCTCCTTTGGAAGTTCAATCTCCCTATATTATATGCAAATAGAGAAGCAAAGACAATTGGAAAGCAAGCAAGCACTATTGCCACCATGTACAACTGATTATGGTGGAAGCCATAGTAGTCTTCTAAGAAAGCACATAGAGGTTTGTTTTCTCCAAAAGCTGTTATATCTTTCTTTATGTCCCCGTATTGAGAAGTAAGCATGCCTTTCAGAGACCATGATGTTGGACAAATCCAGTATGCCCAAATCCACCACTTAGGAATTTGCTAGAACAAAAAAGAAAACCAAGATTAAGTTTAGTGTAGGTTCGATTACTTATCAATATCATAAATTAAACTTTTCCAAAAAGAGAGTGAATTTTTTTCTTCTTGATTAGAAGTATATCATACTACTTACAATCAATATGTATCTTTTGGCAAAATTCTTCCTTTTAGACATTTGGTGAAGGATTAAAACTTTGACAATCTACAAGAGGGCTATGATTTTGGGAGAAATATATTCAATATTTTATGAAAGTGCCGTTATATGATTGTGCATACTTTCTTGCTATGAATTTTTTTTCCCTCTGTCATTTGGTTCTAGTTATTGTTGTTTACTTTCATTAATTCAGAAGAAATGTTGACAGCAATCCACTCCCCGAATGCAATTTTGTTTACTATTTTAACAATCTATTTTAACATCTTTGTTGATAAGCATGTATGCAGAAAGAAATCACATATAGTTGCATATTAATTTTGGAAGTGAGTAGTCTTACGGGATTGGGGATCAGAAATCCAGAAAAAAGATTCAACATTGTATAACAAGCAGTTGCTAGTATGGAAGCCAATTGGATTGTTGAGCTCAATGACATAATGCACATTCCGAGGTAGTTGTAGTATAGAATTGTACAGAACGTCGAGTAGAAGAACCAGAAAGCCTTGTAAACAGACCAGTAGTAACCTATTGTTGGGTATGTTATAACCACAAATATTATTGATAGGAAGAATGTATAAGGAATCTCAATGGCCACCTGCAATAGTAAAAAAAACAACATAAAAACAACAACAATAGATATTAAGTAAAATTTTCAGGGTAGATAAAAGTAAGTGATGAGATGAATCGGTAAGAAACTATCAAATGTAAATCTTTTCTAGTTGATGTCATTTCAAGATATATTGATATTAATTTTGACCTGTGCTGATGAGTAAGCCCAAGAAGAATACATTCCAGCAAACTTTTCTCTGTACAGAACATGACGCTCTCTTGCTACGATTGGTAATACACACGAACAGTTATTCACACCTAGAAAGATAGTGGAAATGAACATTGATCCCATTATGTTGAAAAGATCCTGCTCATTGTTTCTGCATAGAAAAGAAAAGTCTTTAGAAAGATGCCAAAAGTGTAAAACCCATTATGTTGAAAAGATCCTGCTCATTGTTTCTGCATAGAAAAGAAAAGTCTTTAGAAAGATGCCAAAAGTGTAAAATTGAGCTTCAATCATCATTCATAGTCAGGTACACATTATCTCATCATATTGGGCTTAATATTGGAGCAAACTCTAAAGCAAAGATCAAAGGAACTTTATAACGGGACATGAACCTGATGAAAAATCTCTCTGAGGTATGTAATTCTCGGCCTAGGAACTATATGGGCGTGACAGAGGGTTGCATATATATGCTAGAAGGATGATTAGCGAGTAGACAATTATCGGTCATGAAACTTAGCTTATAGCAAAAAAGTAGCAACCCCTAAGTTTGTTACTAAAAGAGAGTATAAAAGTACCAGAGCAATAGAGAGGTTTATATATATATATATATATATATATATATATATATATATATATATGATACTTGTTTTTCAGGTGTCCGACGGCCAGGCCACAGGAGGGGGCTTTGAGAATACAGAGAGGAGGCGGTCATCACATTGTCTGTGGTTCAGGATATCATGTCTTTGAGAGGTAGAGGACCAATATGGTTTCGGGAAGCTAGTGCCAGGTTGGCGTCCGCAATTTGACACATATGGAAAGAAAGGAACAATCGTATCTTCAAAGGATTATGTACGATTAATATTGACATCCTCCATAATATAGACCATGATGTAAGGGGGAAGGAGATGATGGGAGTTAACTCCTGATATAGATATCTGTAACTTGTTTCAGTTATAATAAAATTACATTTTTTTTCCACACACACACACACACACACACACACATATATATATATATATATATATATATATATATATATATATATATATATATATATATGGGTAAACGAGATATGAGCCATACTGCTCATATTCCTACATGAGCCATGCACATGTGGACCAATAGAAATACTCATATATCCCAAGTACACCCATGTGCGCTAGTACATTCTATTCCTATTGGTTCACATGTGCATGACTCATGTAGGAATATGAGCACTATGGCTCATGTCCCGTTTACCCTATATATATATATGGTGGATGAAGTCGAAGACATCGACATCTCAACGAAAGAGTGGAAGTCCTCCATAGTCATGTACGTGGTCAGGCGGAGACCTTCATACGAGGCCGTAGCGGCCTTCGTCCGCAGGGTATGTACGCCAATGGGTGTTGTCAAAGTATTCTCGAGAGAGAATGGTTTCATTTTTGTGCAATTCTTCCTGGAATAGGACCTAGAGGCCATGCTTCAAGGTGGCCCATGGGATGTTTGACAAGAGGCTCATCATTACCAAGCGATGGGACCCTATGATTGTTATGGAGAGGGACCTTATCCCATCTGGGTGCAACTGCAGAAGCTTCTTCTCCAGCTTTGTAATGAATCATCCATTAGGAAGATTGCCAGTGTCATTGGAGTCCCGATTTGCATGGACGTTGCCATGACCCATTGCAAGAGGTTGGCCTATGCCAGTGTCCTGATTTAAATCACTTCTTGTCGTGCGCTCCCCTCCTTTGTCCTAGTTCAGCTTCCGGATGGACGACGATTCGAGCAACCTCTCCTTCGAGTGGACGCCGCCAACTTGCTCTGCTTGCAGCTAGATTGGATGCGTTGAGAATATTTGCCTGGCTCCACTCCAGTGAGGGGTAAGAGAGGAGTCAATGGAAGTGCTATGTGAAAATGTAGATGCTCATCCTGTGCACTTGCCTAAGGACTCGGCACCCGACCTTTCCACTCAGACATGCTCTCCTGGTCGTGAGGATTACCTGGACCGAGTCGAGAGTGGAGTCGAACCTCTTCCCGAGGGTGCTCACCCTATCCACTTGCCTAAGGTGGGAAAGAAACTAGGGAGAGATGGAGACGATGGTAGGTCTAGCAAGCTCAAGCCATATGACTGAGGAGCATCCTTTTAAGGGTTGAGGCGCAGCTCTCCTCCAAAGACTGGAATCTGACAGAAAATTGCACTGAGACTTCCTCCGATGAAGCTGTTGAGAAGGAGGGGAACTTATTCAAGGCTCAAAGAGATGATTTTTAACTGAGCAGAGAACGAGAGATGGCTCCAACTTTTAAACCAAGGGGAATACGAGATAAGAGCAAGAGAACTTTGAAATGCCGAGACGGAGGACCAGAAGGAAGTTGCAGTGTTAGTCCCAAGATGAGAGTCAGTAATAGGATTACCAAGGGCCAGACCAGTAGGATTTTGTGAGCAACAGATGAGAGTCAGTAATAGGATTACCAAGGGCCAGACCAGTAGGATTTTGTGAGCAACAGAGTATGTTGGGGTTCAAAGTATTGTTTTTTTGTGTTTCTTAAGTGTTGGGCATCTTGAGTTGTCACAGACGTCTTCTAAATTTTTTAATGTAGAGAGAAAATAATTGATTGATTTACTTCCAAGAGAGGGGGTACATATATATAGGAGGAGGCTAGCCTCCTCCTTATTTTCTATCCGATGTGGGACTAAATAAGTGCACTATAACTCAACACTCCACCTCAAGATGGGCGATAGATATCAATCATCCCCATCTTGTTACAAAAGGTATAAAACTCTCTAGGACCTAAACATTTAGTTAAATAATCAGCTAACTGCTCCGCTGATTTCACATAGCTCAAAGTCAAAACTTTTATATTCAGCTGCTCCTTGATGAAGAACCGATCAATCTCCACATGTTTGGTGCGATCATGCTGAACTGGATTGTTTGCAATATCAATTGCTGATTTGTTGTCATAACAAAGTTGCAGGGAGTCTCCTCTAAACAAACGCATCTCAGCCAACAAGCTCTTCACCCACATCATCTCGCACAGCCTAACTGTCATAGCCCTGTACTCGGTCTCAGCTGTAGACCTAGCCACTACATCTTGCTTCTTGCTGCATCAAGATACAAGATTGCTTCCAACAAAAACACAGTAACCTGTAGTGGACCTGCGATCGTCTATACAACCCGTCCAATCGGCATCACAGTAGCCTTCAACTCTCAGATGTCCAGAACTTCTGAACCATAGCCCCTTTCCTGGGCTTCCTTTAATATATCTGAGAATTCTGCGAATTGTCTCCATATGCTGCTCTCTGGGATCATGCATATATCTACTCACCACACTCACGGCATAAGTAATATCAGGTCTCGTATGACATAGATATATGAGCCGATCAACTAATATTTGATATTGCTCCTTACTCACTGGATCACCACCCTCAGCACACAACTTGTGATTCTGCTCGATAGGAGTAGAAGCAACCCTGCAACCCAGCATTCCTGTCTCTGAAAGAAGGCCCAGAGCGTACTTTTGTTAAGAAATTACTATACCCTTTCGTGACCTTACAATTTCAATTCTGAGGAAGTACTTCAACTGTCCCAGATCCTTAACTTCAAATCCCTCTCCAAGCCCTTTCTTCAGCCGTAGGATCTCCTCAGTATCGTCTCCAATAATTACAATATCATCAACATAGACTGTAAGAACAGTGATACGAGTCTTGGAGTGCCTGTAAAACACAGTATGATCTCCATTGCACTGCCTATACCCTATACCACAGACTGCAAGCCTGAATCTATCAAACCATGCTCTCGGAGACTGCTTTAGCCTATAAAAAGACTTCTTCAATTTGCATACATTTTCCGTTGCTTGTGAATTAGCAAAGCCTGGTGGAATCTCCATATACATTTCCTCCTGGAGATCCCCGTGCAAAAAGACGTTCTTGACATCTAGCTGATGTAGTTGCCAATTGAAGTTGGCAGCACATGACACCAACACTCGCACAGTACTCATCTTTGCGACTGGAGCAAAGGTCTCATCATAGTCGATACCATAAGTTTGACTATAGCCTTTAGCAACTAATCTGGCCTTGTACCTGTCAATCTTGCACTCTGGAGTCTACTTAATAGTATAAACCCATTTACATCCAACAACATGCTTTCCAGCTGGCAGTGGTACCGGCTCCCATGTATCGTTCTTCTTCAAGACCTGAAGTTCCTCATGCATGGCACTCAACCACCTAGGAGCTTGCTTAGCTACCTGCCAGTTGTTAGGTACAAGCACTAAATCTAATGATGCAAGGAATGACATATGCAGGTGGAGTGGATGCATATGAAATATAATGTGCAATGTCAGTATCCCAACTATCAAACCTAGCTGGAGGTTTTCCGCATTGACTCTAGAAGTTCTACGAAGCAAGACAGAAGGATTAGAAGTATCAGAGGAGAAATTGTTAACAGGTGACTCAGATGGAAGGGCCAAAGGTCCTGGAGAAGAGGGACTTGGGATATCAACATTTGTGGGTACTAGCATAGGAACATCAGGAGGAAGCTCATGCTGCTCCTGCTGTTCCTGTTGCTGCTGCTCATGCTGTTGCTGCTCATGCTCCCTATATACTCTCAGCTCCCCCTGACTGTCGGCTCTCCTTGAGACACCATCACTCCTCGGTGACTCAAAAGGATATGGAATCATACCAACCACGATGCCACTCTCATTCTTCCCCTCTCTACTAGCATCAGTAGAGCCATCTTCAAACAAGGAACTTAACTCCGTCTTCTTTCCATAAAATGGTTCAAACTCCCGAAAGGTCACGTCTATACTGACAAATAACCTTCTTTCAATGGGACACTAACATTTGTATCCTTCTGACTTGGTGAGTAGCCCACAAAGATACATTTAACTGCTTGTAGATCCATCTTGCTTACCATCATTCTGTGATCTCGCACAAAACATATACAGCCAAACACTCTGGGAGGAACAATAAAAATATTAGAGCCTAAGAGCATCTCACATGGTGTCTTGATCATCCCTAATACTCTTGACGGCATCATGTTGATTTGATAAGTTGCTGTCATAACAGCCTCACTCCACAAGAATTTTGGCACATTCATTGTCAGTATCAAAAAATGTGCCACTTCTAGTATGTCTGTTCTTGCGTTCAGCCACCCCATTCTGAGCAGGAGTGTCTGGGCAAATAGTTTGATAAAGAATTCCCTGACTAGCGATGAAATTAGCAAATTCCTTGTTGGTGTACTCGGTCCCATTATATGTTCGAAGAATCTTCATATGTACTCCAAACTGGGTCTTTACATATGCCGAGAAGTCTTGAAAACATTTGTATACCTCAGATTTCTGCTTCATCATGTAGATCCAGGTCATACGTGAGTAGCAATCAATGAAGGTAACAAACCATCTGAATCCACTGATAGAAGTAGTAGGATACGGTCCCCAAACATCAGAATGAACAAGTGTTAATGGCTCAAAACTTCGAAGACCAACCATTTTATAAGTAGAACGTATATGCTTTCCAAGTTCACAAGTATTACAAAATAACATTTTTTTTCTACTTTATTCATTATCTCGGGTTCTAACTTATTCAAATTATCAAAAGATAAATGTCCCAATCTGCAGTGTTGGAGCATTGCTTCTGTCTCTGGACCTCCACTAGTAGTAGCAGCAAGCATTGCAGCCTCCCGGTCCAGGTACCAAAGACAATCACGCCTGACCTCCACTAGTAGTAGCAGCAAGCATTGCAGCCTCCCGGTCCAGGTACCAAAGACAATCACGCCTGATGCCAGTCCCAAGACTTTCCCGTTGCCTTCTCCTGGAAAGAACACATATCCCAATAAAAAAGAACAGTACAATTCAATTGATCAATGAGAGAGCTAACAGAAAGTAAGTTGACCAGAAACGAAGGAACATGCAATACAGATGACAGAATAACAGATGAAGTACAATGGACGCGAGTACCTCTAATGGGTTGGGATGTCCCATCAGCAATCTGAACTGTCTCAGAATGCATATGCTTACTCAGATAATATAATGCAAACTCACTAGATGCACCTGTGATATGTCTAGATGCACCTGAGTCTATGATCCAACCAGTATGAGATTTAGTGGATGCAAGTGCCTGAACCGGAATACCTTTGCCCATATGAGCAGCGTAACCAGTAAAGTTACCAAGGTAGGTAGTGTTATCCAGATCCTGAGTGGCCAGTCCCTTGTCCTTAGAACTCTCAACCTCAAGCTTTGAACTGACGTAGTTCCTCCAGCTGTATCATCTCAGCTCTAGTCATTTCGGTAGTGGTCTCCTCTGTCACAGCTAGGTGAGCAACTCCCCGGCCTCCGCGTCACCTGCCTTCTTGACCTGCACGTCCACCTCTCTGTCCTCTGCCTCCTCAGCCATGACCAGAATTACGGGGTTGAGGGCAGTTGTAGCTGAGGTGCCTTTTCTTTCCGCAATTGTAGTACTCCCTGTCATCGCTGCTGGGAGCACTATGAACCACCAATGCAGAACGGACAACAGGTGATGTCTCGCCTTTCATCACCTTCTGTCGGATCTCCTCTTGCTCCACCGATGCAACAGCTTCATCCAAGGACGAAAAAGATGGCAGATGACACATTGCTCCCCTCCTAGCTTCAAACTGTGGGTTCAGACCCTTGAAAAAATGAGCCATACGCCTATGCTCAAGGTATTGTTTTCCAAGGAGAATATCTGACAGATTTTGCAATGATAGCGGATCATAGTAGTCGAAGTCCATCCATAAGCGACGTAGCTCCGCTGCATACTGGAGTACTGTCTTCTCCCCCTGTGTGGTAGCATCAATCTTCTCCTCAACTTCCATCATCATCATGACACTCCCAGTTCCAGAGTATATCCCAGCCAATATCGTCCAGACATCAACTGTACTGCAGATCGACTCCACCATCCAAGCTATGGATGGAGACACAGAAGTCACCAGCCAAGAAACCACCAGAGAATTAAGATGACTCCATGTGCTCCACTCAGCACTCGTCTTATCCTTTGGCTTAGTGCACTCTCCCTTCACATATTTTTCAAGCCCCTTGGTCCGAAGGTTCAACAGCGCCCTCGTAGACCAACTTAGGTAGTTTCTCGTCCCCTCAAGTTTGATGTTATTGGGCAACAACTCTATCTTCTTTATCATCTGCGACGGTTTTTGTGTGGGCACGACTGCCCTATTGGATGAGGTCTCCTCTAATTTGGCCTGAAACACCCTGGTCACCCCCTCCAGTATCTCTTTCAACTCCTGACTAGTCACATGTGTTCCCATCTCCACAGTTGCATACAGGGACGAGGTCAAACGTAACTCAAACACGTGTCGTGTGCCTACATGCGATCATGACTTTCTCCATCTATCTGTATACCCCAAAACTCATGCGGCATAAAAAATGCATGATGGATAGAACTTACCGGAACAAGGGCTAGAAATAGAGATTTGTGCAAAACTTTCCAGATAATATGCTCTATAATCTCAGAATCCACATTGAGATCGAAATCGAAGGATCATACAAGAGTTCCTCTCTGATTATCCACGATCCAACGACGGGTTTGACGACACCCGCAGGGAACGTCAACCACAACCGAGGGTAGGGGGGCTTCCACGCACAGAGGAAGGCGGGGAGGGGGGGGGGGGGCTTCCACCTGGGTAGATGAAGGCGGGGAGGGGGGGGGGCTTCCACCTGGGTAGATGAAGGCGGGGGGGGGGGGATCGGGTGAGAGACGGGGGAAGAAAATTCTTCTTATTTTTTTAGATTTTTTTTTTTGGAAAAAGGATTCAGAGCTTTGGCTCTGATACCATGTAGATAAAAAATAATTGATTTATTTACTTCCAAGAGAAGGGGTACATATGTATAGGAGGAGGCTAGCCTCCTCCTTATTTTCTATCCGATATGGGACTAAATAAGTCCCTTATAACTCAACATTTAATATAATAATAATATTATCTTTCAAAATTACAGAAGAGAAAAGAAAATATTAAAATAAGAGAGGAGGAAGTAACCTACTTGCTTCACCTCCTACCTTCTCCTTCTTCACCTACTTGCTTACTTTCTTCTCCTACTTCACCTACCTCCTCCTCCTCCTCCTCCTCCTCCTATACTAAGGACTCGCCACCTTCCCCTCTTCCATTCCTTTCTTTTATCTTTCTTAGCTTCTTCTTTCTTCTTTCTTCTACTAACTTCTTCCTCTTATTCTCTTTTTCTTATCCTTCACTTTTCTCCCAAAATTCGAGAGCACCCTCTCCATCCCCTATTGAACCCAAGAGTACCAACCCCAACCACCCCTCCCCCCCCCTCCCCCCCCGCCCCAGCCAAAACCGAGACCACATTCTCCTCCTTCACTCCTCTTCAACCCAAGAATACAACTTCTTCTTTTACAAACCAAGGCAAGTACTCTTTTATTTCTAAAATTTAAAATTTTAATCTATGTTGTTCTAGATTCTAAAGTTTAACACCAACATGTTTATATTTATGTTATAACATGGACTCAAGAGTAGGACACAGTACATATACACCATTACGATTATAGGACATGGAATATATATATATATATATATATATATATATATATATATATATATATATATATATATATATGGGTGGACAGTGTACGAAATGGCACCTCGACATGAGCGTGTTAGTTGTATCCTACTCCATGGAGGTTGGCAACCTGAACTGAATTGTTGAACATATTGGTTTGGCTCCGAAATATCGGCTGTACACATTAACACCACTCTCCAGGCGGATAGGTGGGTTTGGGCGTCTACGGCAAGCGGCAAGTTCGAGTTACGGATGGCATATGACTCCGTTCGAGAGCATCACCCGTGGATGGAGAAGGCTAAATTTGTTTGGGTTAGAGGGATCGCCAGAAAAATGAAATATTGCATGTACAGACTATTATTGGTACGCCTGCTGACGATTAATAGGTTGGTAAGATTTGGTGTTCAGACCGACGGGGTTTGCGTATTATGTCGAGCCCATAATGAGAGCATCCATCATGTGTACTTCAATTGTTCGTGCTTGTGGCAGATTTGGCAAATTCAAAAGGGAAAACACAACTTGAGTAATTGCGATGTCAGGGATCTAGCAGGAGTGATGGGGGAGATAATGGGGTACAAGGGAGCGAGGTGGACAAATGAGGCCCGTGTCAGACTAGCTGCAACAGTCTGGCACTTAAGGAAGGAGGGGAACAATCACATATTTGAGGGAAACTTTATTTCAAATATTGGCATTGTACATAACATATAACATGATGTAATGGTGATGTGTGCCAAAAAGAGTTCCTCCAGTGGTTAGGAGGAGTTGTAAAATGATTTTATATCAATGGAATTATATATATATATATATATATATATATATATATATATTACTCTCATCATTTATTAATGGAAGGAATAATCCGCTTCCTCGTGTATTCGAACCCCGAATCACCCAGCCAGGAGCGTTATGTCTCCACCTGCTGACCACTAGAGTCAAGAGGCTTTGACGTATGTGTATATGTATATATGTTATTTATGTAAAGTATTCCTATATTTATATACATGTATATTTACCTATGTGTACCTATACAAGCATAGACCTACAAGAATGTGTTCTAGAAAGTATTGTATTTATGTATCGATACCGACTTATGTAAATAACTCCAGTACTAACGAAACCTATTTTGGATTTTGTTACTACGACACTAAAGGTTTAGGTTTTTTTATATCTAAGATGTAGACAGTTAATCAAGTAATATATAGCTCAGAGGAACCTAGAGCAAAGTGTCGAACTATTAAACTCGATAGATAAAAACCAATAAAACTTGTAACCAAGAATATTGAATTAAACCAAACTTTTATTTTATATAACTTAGTCAGGGTCGGCTCCAGCATTTTGGAGATCCTAAACAAGTTCACAAAATGAGGCCCTCGTCCCTCTCTATATTTTTTTTATAAATTCAAAATCCAGAAAATCCATAATACAATATGATAAGTTATTGAATACACGTAAATTATCACCAAGATCCAATAAATTAAGCAACTCAACTTCTAAAAGAAAAGTGGATAACAATTTTAGATTCAAGGAACACGAAAATAGTTCTTTCATGGACTTGTAATCTTAATATGACCTAAAATTTTATTTTCTAATGATTAAAAATTCAAAACGTTGAGCCCCTTTAGGGGAGGAGGCCCTAGGCGGCTGCCTAATCCGCCTCCCCCTGGAGTCGGCTATGAACTTAGTATTAGTCGAATTGGAATTGCTAGGTCATTCGAATTAGACTATTTATTTCATATCAATCAGAATATATTCTAAAGCTTAATATCGTTTTAGTATCGATTTCCTAGGTTTTTCTATTTTTACTTGATAAGTATCGAACTTATAACCTACGTATTTATTTTCTACTATGGAACTTATCGATACCTAAGTTAGTTGAATGATCAATACCTTACAAATATATTTATTTATAAATATTCACTCATATGTGAAGAGTATCATTGATTCACTTTAATTTTTAGTAGTTAAGTTAATTTTGAACTCTATATTTCTAATCTACGTGTTTTTATTGGTTCAGAAGAACAATAATTCTAAAGTAGCCAAGGTAAGAAGAGTGTCCGGTATTGAGTTGTTCTATCAAAGGATTTTTAACCCAAGCGGACTTCTACGGAGAATTGTTCTTGGTCGTTATATAACATGTGAAATTTTGGAGTCGAAATAAAAAGAAGACTACCAAAAAATTACAATTTTTTTGGAAGATAACCGAATTTCGAAACCAATAATTTTCGATCGTATTAAACCCTAACTCAGATAGCCTTATGTCAGTTAAAGACATATTCTCGACAACCCTGAATAAACTTAGGGATCGAATAATATAAGTTTTGGACTCGTAGGACATAGACACATAGACACACAAACGAAACAAATATCTAATTCCAATTGTATTTGTCTTATTCCAATAGATGAAATATTATGTTGAGTTGTATCCGCACTACGTGATAATTAGTATACGTTTCAAGATACATACGTTGTCTTATCCCAGTTGATGATAATTTTCTGTTGAACAATATCCTCGTATTTACATGATATCTAGGATACATGGATCGAGATACATACTTGAGCCATGAAAAAAAGATTTAATAAGATAATAGAAAGATAATTAATTGTGGTTGTAGACTGTATCATTGGGCGGGGGAGAAAAAAATAGATCATACCGTATGAAATCTTTGCAATATAAATAACGTCAAAGCTGATCAGTACCTCTTACCTTCTTCGACAAGGACTTGCGAAGAGAGAATGTAAGTGCTTAGGTCACTAAAAATGTACAATACTTGGACGTGAATATTTAGATCAAAAAAATCGATTAAGTGTTTAATGATGTGTCATCTTTACTCCTTGTGTGGGAGGGGCCGAGCCACTAAGCACTGTGCTATCCAGAAACAACTTGATCCCGAATAAATAAAATTATTACCGAAAAATTAGTCAAGTGTGAGATCAAAAAAATTGTTCTCTAAATTGCATAATTATTTAGGCAGAATGAATTGTGACTATGGTGGTAACTGTTAGGCCATAAGAATAGTTTGGACACCAAAGAATTACTAGATTTAGAATTACAGTAGAATCATTTTTCAAGTTAACGTCCATAGGGTTTATTCATTTTAACTTCCTATCAGAGGACTAGATCATGAATTTTTCAATCATATATAGTTTTATTGCACTTCATCATTTTTAAATCGAGGGCTTGTATGTTTTTGATGACTTAGTATTTGTTCACTAGATGAAGTCATGACACCAAACGAGACACTAACTAGCGTGGATGAATCCGAGGAATGAATGCAGACCGAGGAAGGAGCAGCAAATTTCTTTCTGTTTAGATGTATCCTCTTATGTAATTTAATCTTTTTGAAACACTAGACATATGTGTTGTATATATATGGATAGTTCTATGTTAATAGATGTGAATATGCTCAGTATGTTAATAGTATAACATTGATCATACTTTATCAAGAACTTTACAGACAATAATCGCGGATACGGATACGGATACCGGTGTATTAGTATGGCACATAGCCTGTGATGTTATTTATGTACTCGGCTTACCATATTCTAGGAGCGGGACATGACATGAGTTCCAACACTTCTTGTATCGCGCTTATTTTTCTTATATATATATATATATATATATATATATATATTGAGAGAGAGAGAGAGAGAGGAGAGAGAGAGAGAGAGAGGAGAGAATGGGAACCCTGTATTTTTGCATCCCCATGATCACAGTCATTGGATCTTGTTTAAATCATCTAAAGCAATGGAGGGAGTTATTAAAACCTTTAAGGCCAATTGAGCAGATAGGTAGATATACCATTTTTGTTATGTAATTTAAGCTTATGCAATCAATGAGCATATGATAATGCAAGTGATCCAACAAAAACAATTACCAACTTACAGTTTTTCCCCTTTCTTCCAAAAGAGTATTCCAAATAGTGTCGCTATTGTGATTGTAAACATAACACGCACTAAATTGTATGTGGGGCTTCTCCAATATGACAAATAATGCTTCCAAAAGCATGCTTTAAATTGTCCCCAATCTCCCTGTGGGAATAGTGTAAGGAAGTGCAAGTCATTTGAACCTGATGGTGGTATACTCAATTGTTCCACCAACTCCTGATTGTCCCTGCACAAAGTAAGAAGTGTATACACTTATTCAAGCTTGTCAAACTCCTACGAAAATATATTATGTCGAAAAGTATTTGGTTTTTTGTGTGTTTTTAATGAGTTTCAACTCAACGCTCCACAAATGATACTATTTAATCACTACAAAAAAAAAAAAACATATTAGGGTACCAAGTGAGTTTACTAATATTGGGACGCAATACTCACCAATACAAAGTTGACTCACGAAAAATGCTAGCAAAATCTACGCCAAGTAGATGTTCTATTGATGTTGATGTAACTTCTAACATCCATGTTGCTGGGTTGCAGTTGTCCTTCATTTTTGGGACACCACAAATGCCCTGTATTCAATGAGACAACATAACACATATGCTAGTTAGTCGATTTTGAATATTGGATTATCAGTGTAGATTTTAATTGCTATGTACTTTAAAAAAAAAGTTGTTATCAATATCAAATTATTCACTTGTCTGGGAGGTTTTTTCATGCAAAGTTACACCTAAAAAGTTGCGTTATTATAAAGCAAATTTACTTTTAGGTTGTGTGGTTGCTGAGAAAGGGAGAGTCAAGAAAATGAAAATTGAATATATGTAAATGGAATCTCATTTGTACATGAAATAGTTTTACTTTTCTTCTCCTCACTTTCCACCAAACCAAACAAGCTTTGATTTTGAAATTATGACATTTTTGGTTCAATGAGTAATTTTGGACTTTGTTTCTTTTTTGATTTATTACAACTTTTTTTTTTCACAATTCTACAATAATACTCAAGTCAATGTAAAATTTATTGTCCATGGCTATAAAAGCTTTCACAGCTACACAATATAAGAAAATATGTGACATATAATGACATAATATATAAGAACTTTGCCTTTGACATTGTATTCAAGAATGCTTAATTTGTAGGAAGTCATGAAATCTTGCCTCAAGATACCCAACAAGTTTGATTGAATTTCGGCCTAATGGTCCAGAATAAATTATTCGCCCTCCAGCTTTCATCAGAAATAACTACAAAAAAATTGCAAATTCCATAAGAAGATATGATAGAAAAGAACGATTGTTATAGACATATGTTAGATTAGACAGAGCATATGATTTTTCGCTGCAAAACCTATATATACATAAGCTCCTTGTATGAGAAAAGGCATATATGAAATGAAATTTTAAGTTTACTTAATTGTGGAGGTGGACAGAATACTAATAATTCATAGAAGTTATCCATAAGAGAACCTAAAAGTTGGATTGGGTCACCATTGTTTTGCTAACCATGACATGTACTCAACTAAGCTCCTGTGTAGAGTTACAAATCCTGATTGAGTATACATAACCCCTGGATTTCCTTCTATGATTATATCCATTTGAGATGGACAAATTCTAAAAATGGAAGATGGAAATTCTCTTGTAAAAAGTTTGGGATTGTAAACTGTAGAATATTTTGGAGTAATTGTTATATTTTTTATTGATAATCTCTTGGCTATTTATAGCCTTACAACCCTTCATCTTACATTAATACCCCATTAAAATCCCATGTAGAATATTCTAACATCCCAACAAATATACCAAAAATATTCTAATATAGCAACAAATATACCAAGAATATTCTAATATACCAACAAATATACCAAGAATATTCTAATATACCAACACTCCTCCTCAAGATGGACGAAAGATATTCACTAAGCCCATCTTGTCATATCCTCTAATCATATTTGTAGAGCTAAGTCCCTTGGTCATATTGTCTGCTACCTGCTCCTTGGTTGGAACATGACCTAGCTCCAGTAGTCCACGGTCCAACTTCTCCTTGATGAAGAATCTATCGATCTCGATGTGTTTGGTCCTGTCATGCTGCACTGGATTGTTGGCGATACTGATGGCTGACTGGTTGTCACACCACAGCTTCATCTTGGCTCCTTGATCCAGCTTCAGCTCCACCATCATACTCTTCAGCCATAGCAGCTCTGCAACTCCCAAGGTCATAGCTCTGTACTCCGCTTCAACTGTCGATCTGGACACCACCGACTGCTTCATACTCCTCTAAGAGACCAAGTTGCCTCCTACAAATATGCAATAGTCCGAGGTAGAGCTTCTGTCATCAGTACAGCTAGCCCAGTCAGAGTTACAACAGCCCTCGATACTCAAGTGATCATTCTTCCTGAATATCAACCCCTTTCCAGAGGAACCCTTCAAGTATCTCAGAATCCGGTACACTGCGTCCATATGACCCTTCCTTGGGTCATGCATGTAGCGGCTCACCACACTTACTGCAAAGCAGATATCAGGACGTGTGTGGCTCAAATAGATCAACTTGGCCACCAGTCTCTGGTATCTGTCTCGGTCAACTGGTTCTCCAGCCTCAGGACACAGCTTGAATCCCTGGTTGATCAGCGTCACTGCAGGTCTGCATCCCAACATCCATGTCTCTGTGAGAAGGTCCAGCGCATACTTCCTCTGAGAAAGAACAATCTCCTCTGCTTCTCGAGCAATCTCAATCCCAAGGAAGTACCGAAGAAGGCCAAGGTCCTTCACCTCGAACTCCTTGCTAAGCTTCCCCTTGAGTCGGACAATCTCCTGCTCATCATCTCCTGTGATAATCATATCGTCCACATACATCGCAAGCATGGTGATGTGGCATCCACTCCGACGGAAGAACACAGTATGATCAGCATTGATCTGCTGATATCTCATCCCTATCATCGTCCTCCTGAATCTGCCAAACCACGCTCGAGGAGATTGTATCAGTTCATAAAGGGATTTGTTCAACCTACAGATCTTGCCTACTTTCTTATCGGTACAGAATCCTGGTGGTATCTCCATGTACACTTCCTCTACTAGATCCCTATGAAGAAATGCCTTCTTTACATCCAGTTGGTGTAGCTTCCATCCACCATTCGCTGCCAAAGAAATCAGGGTCCTGACGGTGCTCATCTTCGCCACTGGTGCAAATGTCTCATCATAGTCAATGCCGTAGGTTTGACCGTATTCTTTTGCAGCCAGTCGAGCCTTGTAGCGCTCTACTTTTTCATCTGGGTTCTGTTTCCCAGTAAAGACCCACTTGTATCCGAGTGCCCTTTTCCTCTTTGGCAGTTTTACTAGTTCTCAAGTGTGGTTCTTCTCAAAAGCGCATAACTCCTCTTTCATCGCCGCTTTCCACTTTGGATCGTTCTTGGAAACCTGCCAATTGTTAGGTACAGTAATAGTATCCAAAGATGCAATGAATGCTCCATAAGAAGAAGAGATATTATATGAAACAAACGGAGTAAGGTCCCAACTATATCTATCAGGAGGATTTCCTGCATTGCTGTGAGTGGTCCTCTGTACTGATAACGGTGTGGGAGTAGGAAGAATGATATCACCTGAAAGGGAATCTGGTGGTGGTGGTGTAGGTGTCTTAGTAGTTGAGACGGACGCAGGCAAGGGACTTGGCACTGGCACTATAGGTACTGGTCCTGCAATTTGCTTCCCTTTCCTGCTGTAGGTAACTAACTCCTCCCAAGCCGTGGGCCTAACACCTCTCATCGCCTCCCCCTGTTCCTCTTCACTCTCCTGCTCCTCAAACGTTCCTCCATACCATACTCCTAAATCGGTCACCACACTCTCACCAATCTCCCTCTCTCGCCTCATACTCTCAGTATCAGGTGAGTTGCTCATGGATGAGGTTCCCTCCTAACGGTAGGATGGCTCAACTCCCTGAAGTGAACATCCATGCTCACAAACTTCTTCTCTACTGGGCTCCAGCACACGTACCCCTTCCGAGTCGCCGAATAGCCTACGAATACACACTTGACTACTCTGGGGTCAAGTTTTCCAACAGACGGTCTGTTGTCCTTCACAAACCATACGCAGCCAAACACCTTTAGTGAGAGTTTCGCACTATTATTTTCATGCAATATCTCACATGGAGACTTTCATCCCAGTACCTTCGAGGGCATCATGTTGATCAATCGAGCTGCTGTCAACACTACATACCCCCACACTCTGTGGAAATTTATAGCAATTATCATGCTCCTTGCCACCTCCAGAAGGTGTCTGTTCTTCCTTTCTGTCACTCCATTCCGTGCTGGTGTGTATGCACAGGTGGTCTGATGCTGTATCCCTTGGGCTGACATGTATTCCTCAAGTGCTTTGTTGGTATACTCTGTTCCATTGTCAGACCTTAGTACCTTCACCACTGCTCTGTACTGAGTCTGGACATGTTTATGAAAGTCCCAGAAACAGGCAAAGAACTCACTCTTATTCTTCATCAAATACAGCCAGGTGACGCGAGAGGAACAATCAATAAAAGAGACGATATACTTATAACCATTCATAGTAGTTGTGGCGCACGGCCCCCAGACATCATAATATATAATATCAAAAACAGAAGAGCTCCTACGGCCCGCACCAACATATGAGCTTCTAGTAAGTTTGCCTAAATCACATGTATCATATACTAGTTTCTCCTTATTTGCCTTCTCATAAATAGATGAATACAACCAACTCAAAATACCACAAGAAGAGTGCCCCAACCGCCTGTGACGGAGTATCAGTGTATCCTCGACACTCATCTTTGGTCCTCCCATTCCTGCCCTTTCTGCCACAGACACCAATGTCGAATCCAGTCCTTCCCGATCCAGGTACCACAGTCCATCATGCCAAGTGCCAGTCCCAAGTCTTCGTCCCGTCTCCTTCTCCTAGAAGATCACCTTAGGAATATTAAAAGAGACAATGCATTTTAGTTGGAGGATTATAGAACTAATGGACAAAAGACTGACCGAAAAAGAAGGAGCATGTAAAACATTTGATAATCTTCTTGAACCTGTACAATCGACAGTATCCTTACCGACTACTGGCTGGAAAGTACCATAGACTGTTTGAATGCTGTCTGCAGATGCTAGGAGAGTGTAAGAAGAGAACACACTAGCATTCTCAGTCTGTGTCGAGATGTACCCGAATCGACAATCCAGTCCGACGATCTAAAGGAAGACATAAATGCAAGGGCGAGTGAGTCATTAGTACCTTACGATGGATGGACATACATGGTAGCGTTGCCTCTGTCGAAGACTGAGGTAGACGCCTCCTCAGTCCTACTCCTCCTGTCTCCATCGCTTGACGCTCTCTGCTTTCTCATGAGTACTTCCAGCATGCCCAGTATGCCGAGTAGTGCCTGATCCTTCTCAGTATAGGCACCATTAGCTCCCTTCTCGTCTTCTGCTACCAGCAAGTTCGCCCAATAACCTCCTCGACCACCCCGTCGACCCCCACGACCATGGCCATGTCCTCCAAACTGCCCACGTCGGCCACCTGAATCTCCTCCCTTGAGTGGTTTGGTTCAAGCATACCTCAAATGACCCACCTCCCCGCAGTTGTAACATTGTCGGTGGTCTCCCTTAGATCCTGTGCCGCATGAATTGGCAACCGTCAGTGCTGTCTTCACTTCAGGAAGACCACCTATCCCTGTCTGTAGCTTGATACGAGTCTCCTCCTGGATCATGGCCGAGATAGCATCCTCAAGTGTAGAAATCTTCGGTTGGGCTAGAAGTAGTGCTGTCCACTGAACAAACACTGTGGCCAGCCCCTTAAGAAACTTCATCGTCCTCTCCTGCAGACATACATGTTTCTCCTTACACTTCGGGTCCTCGCAGCTTGCCCGATCTGAGAAGTGATCATAATCCAACCACAGACGCTCCAACTCCGTGGCATACTCCTGTACCGTCTTCTCTCCCTGTACGGTGTCGTCGATCTCCCCCTTGATCTGAAAAACCCTCAAGTTATTTCCCATACCATCGTAGGTTCTCCTTAACTTCTCCCACACTTCTTTCACCATCTCAAGGCCATCCACTGTGACGGCGATCGACTGGACTAAAGAATTGAGGAGCCAAATGTATACCACCATATGAGTGGACTTCCACTCGTCGCATCCTGCCGAGCCCTCATCTGGCTCTGTCTTCTCTCCTGACAAGAAATCCTCTAGGTTCTTCCCTGCGAGGGTTCTCCTCACCCGTCGTGACCAACTCAGGTAGGTGGCCGGTTCATCAAGCTTCAGATTGATGGATGGAAGCTCCAACTTCGCTAATGTTCGTGTCGCGCTCTCACCAACTGACAGTTTCATCAGCTTCATTAACGTTGCGACCTCCGCAGGGTCCAACTTCTTGATGATCTCCTCCATCGATCATCCTCTTCTCCGATCACCTCACACCCGTCGCACGATTCACGTTCGTCCTTTTCGTCCTCTCCTAGACCCGATCATGTCTCCCCCATCAGATCTAGGCCTTCGATGTCAACGTCTGGAATGACCCGCGGGAGACGCCAGGAACCGCGGTAGAAGGCTCCGCGGGAGTCGCGGCTTCGTGGTGGTGGTGGCGGGCGAGAGGCGACGGTGGTGGCGGGCGAGCGGTGCAGCAGCGGTGGTGGCAGGCGGCGCGGCAGCGGTGGTGGCAGACGGTGTGCAGCTGTGGCGGTGGCGGCGGCTAGGGTTTGGGAGGTGGTGGCTAGGGTTTGGGCTCTGATACCATGTAGAATATTTTGGAGTAATTGTTATATTTTTTATTGATAATCTCTTGGCTATTTATAGTCTTACAACCTTTCATCTTACATTAATATCCCATTAAAACCTCCTGTAGAATATTCTAATATCCCAACAAATATACCAAGAATATTCTAATATACCAACAAATATACCAAGAATATTTTAATATACCAACATAAACCGTGGATTTTTTTTCCAGGTCATAACATCTAAGTACTTAAAAGTAACTACATAGTTCTAAACTGCAGGTGTTATATGGGGTAGTTTTGTTGCATGTATGCCATCTCAATGAACCATCTTGGCAATAGGACAACATAGAATCGCCAGGGGGCCTTTGTTATAATGGTTTTCGAAAGAATTTGGTTGAATTTGAGGTGGTCCTCATCCAGATCCCACCAAATCCATTGTTTGCTTGAGTGATTTTAGAGAACATAATTTTAAGGGGCAAGTTAGTTTCCTTGCCAAGCCAGCACAATGTCTTCTCCCAAATCAATACAAAATGGAGTGAACTCATGGAACTTGTGGTTCCCAATTATTTCCCATCACTACTCTCCCTATGAATGTTAGGTCTACAGTATTTCTTTTTCCTATCAAAATCTGTCTATGAAATGGTTTACTGATTTTTTTACAAGATATTCTAGTATATGAGTCTTCAACTTGAACTATTTGGGCTCAAATTGGTCCTTTATATGAGTCTTCAACTTGAACCTGCAGCCCTATTAAGCAAGAAGAAGGGAAAGAGCTCCAAGACAGGAGGGTGGTGGTTCTTAGTTTAGTTTTGTTGGTTGATCCCATGGCATAAGTGAGCATTGTTCTCCTCCTCTTGCCACTTATCTCTCTTATATTTGCAACAAAATGTCTGCAATATGAAATATCTAATAGTAATTGTTGATTCGACGGTATCTTACAATGTGTCAGTAAGATTTATTGTTTGCACTGCAAGAGTTTTAAACTTGTTGCACGCAGTGTTTTCTGCACATTCTTAGTTGCCTCATGGGAGTTTCTCCATAGTTTCTTATAGCTTTCCTTGGAATTCCTCAAAAAATTTGCTAATATATAGTGTTTCCTTTTATTTATATTTTGCCGTAGCACATGCTGCAGTAGTTTCCCTATGTTGTATCCTCTCAATACATTCTAGTTGGCTGTAAAGGTTCCTTCATGTTACCCTTGGAAGCACAGACACAGATATACACTAGGCCATGTAAAAAATTGGTATTGTACTGTTTGTGTTTTTGTATGTATCATGTCATATTCGTGTTTGTGCAACATAAATTGTTATCTGAAAACTGTTGCATTTGCATCCTAAAACTTCTAAACATTCTTAGAAGAATTGTAATTGATTCCTAATATGTTCTTCCTCAGCATCTTAACAGTCCACATTAGTGTCTTCAGTATCTTCATCATGCATCCCTATTTAAAATTTTACATTCTTCTTTTTGGGACTACATATCCCATATATTTCTCCCTTCCTTTGTCTGGTGTTTGTGACTGCATCCAAGAACTATTGGGGAACCATTTGCAAATGCTTCTTCTTGACCATTTATTCTGTAATTACAAGGATTTACAAATCCACTAGGTAGATCCCAGCTGCACAACAAACTTATTTTAGTTATTGTTTTGGTTGTAGAGATTTATCGTCATCTTTCATCAACCTTAGTGAGTGCAAGAACAAATTTCCATCCCTCTCGAATATTTGTGCTCGAGAATTATCTAGTTTAGTAAAACTTCAAAGAAGTATATTATTTAAAAATAAAAGATATAAAGGAAGTAAGATGGAATATTTCAAAAAGAACTAATTTTACGTGGTATAGTATGTCAAATTGTATCTAGAAAAACGAAAGAGATTTTAGTAGTTTCTAAAGGCAATGAATGAATTTCATAAAAAGTCGGTACTAGAATAAGGAGGCCCAAGAGGTAATTAAGAAAACAAGAATTCAACATAAAGATTGACATAAGTTTGAAATAATGAGAACCAGAGATAAATTAGCAAAGAATGGACCTAAGAAAGTAGTTTTGAAGCTGAATTAAGACCTATGACTGTTTATGTAGGAGGTTAGGAACTGATAGAGCAAGATATTTAGGCTTGATTGGCTTTCTAATAGTAGGAAAAACATGGGTGTAGACCTAAAAGGATTAGTAAAGAAAATGAGATAAGAAATGTGGAGTTATTATTTATTAGAACAACCTAAAGGATTCTACAAATAAATGAGATAGTTATGAATAAATCATATTTTTATTGTCATAAAATTAGGATTTCCAAAGACAAGGATGCTTTAAAGAAAATAAAATGGAAAAAGCTTTAGCATCTGATTATATTCCTATTTTGATTTGAAACTATTTAGGAGAGAAAGTATCAATGTGAGTAACTAATTTGTTCAACTAAATGCTAAATAATAGGAAAATACTCGATGGGTAAAAACGCAATATTTTAGTATGAAACAAATCAACAATATTGATTTTATTAATGGATAATATAAAAAAAGTCATACAACGGCAAATATATATATATATATATATATATATATATAGAGAGAGAGAGAGAGAGAGAGAGAGAGAGAGAGAACATATCCATATCTAGATATAAGTAGGAGAAGAGATCTATCCATATAGGAGAAGGAATCTAATCCTAAATTTAATTATTCTTAACACCCTTCTTCAAACTCATGGTGGGTCAAACAACGAGTTTGCCCAATAAAAAATGAAATTGCAATGTGGGGTGTGACTTTGTAAAAAAAATCTGCCAGTTGATCAACGGATGCCACATGCGGCAGAGAAATAGTGCCAGACAAAAATTTCTCACGGACGAAGTGACAATCAATCTCAATGTGCTTTGTCCGTTCATGAAAAATCGGATTATTTGCAATCTGTATAGCACTCTTGTTGTCACAGTGAAGCAACGTAGGTCCTGTAGGAGCAATGTCCATATCAGAGCGCAATCTACGTACATGGACGATCTCCCTGGTGGTGGCAGCCATAGCTATATAATCTGTCTCAGTAGAAGAACATGCAACAACGTCTTGTTTCTAGCTTCGTCATGAGATCAACGAATCACCAAGAAACAAACAGAATCCTGTAGTAGATCGTCTGGTGGTCGGATCTCCTGTCCAATCTGTATCAGAAAATGCTCGAAGCTCCAGAGTAGATGTAGAAGACATAAATAATGAGCGCGTAATGAAGCCCTGAAGATATCGGAGAATCCGGAGTAAGACTCTATAGTGAGCTTATCGAGGCGCGAAAACGAACTGGCTAACAATACTAATTGCATGAAAAATATCTGGCTTGGTCAAACAGAGATACAAAAGTTGGCCCACTAGCCGCCTATAGCGAGTAGGATATATGAGAGGCTCACTATCTGTGGGACGAAGCTTCACATGAAGCTCTAAAGGAGTATCAATTGTGCGACTATTCGATGGACCAGCAGACGAAATAATCTCCGAAGTATATTTCTGCTGAGAAACAAGTATCACTCTCTTACCTTGTGCAATCTCGAGTCCAAGAAAATATCGAAGATTGCCAAGGACTTTCATTTGAAACTGCTGATGAAGGTACCTCTGAGTAGCTACAATCCTTGCTGAATCATCGCCAGTCAAAATCATGTCAAACACATAAGAGTAAAAGAAGAATTCGTCGCTGCGGTGACGACCGCACAAACAGAGAATGATCTTGAGAACACTGCTGAAAATCTGCCTCACAAATTGCACTCCGGAATACTCAAACCAAGCTCGGGGAGCTTGCTTGAGACCATAGATAGCTCGATGAAGGTAACAAACATGTCCCGATAGAATAGAGAGACCTGGTGGGGGTTCCATATAGACAACTTCGGATAAAGAACCGTGAAGAAAGACATTCTTCACATCCATTTGATAAAGTGGCCATTGACGAGCAGCAACAACAACTAGTAATGTACGAACTATGGTTATCTGAGAAACATATGCAAATGTCTCATCATAGTCAATCCCATCCTCCTATGTAAAATCTCGGGCAACAAGACGAGCCTTATGTCGTTCAATGGATCCATCAGGTCGATACTTGACCTTGAAGACCCATTTTCAACTAACAGGCTGGACTCTGTTTGGGAGTGAAACAACATCACAAGTACATGTCTGCTGAAATGCTTGAAACTCCTCTGCCATAGCCTCCTGCCACTCAGGGTACTGAACAGCTTCTTGATAAGAACTGAGCTCTCGTACAATATGAATAACAGTAAGAAAGGAATGGAACTATGGAGAATATGAGACTAATGTAGCAAAACCAAACTTGTCCGGTGGACCGGAATAGTCGAAAGTAAAACGAGCAGAAGGTTGATGAGTACGTTGGGACTGGCAGAGAGGTGGTGGTAGAGGCGTAGATGGTGGAGAAGATGGTGTAGCGGAAGCTGGTGGAATATGTGGAGGATTCTCGTGAGTCAGCGACGAAGGCATCGTAGGAGGAGTTGTACCAGGATAGGGAAGCAATAGAGTAGGATCAATAGAAACACTAGACGTTGGAGCTGGAGGGAACAAGAAATGAACATCCGGAGGTGGTATAGTGAAATAAGGAGAGTCCTCTAGAAAGATGACATGGCGCGATAGACAAAGACGACGGGCTAAGGGATCATAACAACGGTATCCCTTGTGCTCGAAACTAAAATCGAGTAAGACACATTTGGCTGATCGGGCTGTCAGTTTCGTACGTTCAGTCTAAGGAAGAAAAACAAAACAAGTGCACCAAAAAGTGCGAAGCATACTATAATCAAGTAACACGAAAAAGACTCATGAGATGTCCGGTCAGACAAAACAGAGAAAATAGTGATATTGATAAGATTAACAAACATAAGAATGGCCTCCGTCAAGAATATTTGAGGAACATAAGAGGATAATAAGAAAGAACGAGCAGTCTCAAGAATATGATGATGTTTGCGCTCGACTACACCACTATGTTCATGAGTGTAAAAGCAGGACTGCTGAAAAAGGGTGTCGTGAGATTGCAAGATAGATCGCATCGTAGTAGAGAGATACTCACGAGCACAATCAGAACGAAAAGTTTTAATCCTAGCATTGAATTGAGTGTGAATCATAGTAGTAAACGTCTTATAAATGGTAGGGAGATCATAACGGTGACGTATAAGATAAACCCAAGTATAACGAGTGGATCATCAATAAAGCTCACGTAGTAGAGAAAATCACTCATAGATGGGATAGAAGCATGCCCCCATGTCAGAATGAACAAATTCAAAAGTACTACTTTATTTAGATAAACTCATAGAAAAAGGTAGGGCTACGTGATTTGCCAACTTACAGCCCGTACATGTGGATAGAGAAGAGAAAGAACCACGTCCAAGAGCTCCACTAAGAAATAAAGTCACGAGGTTCTGAAATATAACCTAAGTGTTTGTGCCATAAGTCGGCAGCAGACGTGACGATAGCAGCATGACTAGAACTCACTGGTTGGGTGGATGGAAGATGAAAAAACTCTAAATGGTACAACCTCCCCTTCCTATGAGCACGACCAATCGCCTGGCCCATACGAGGATCCTTCACAAAACATGTGAGGGAATCAAAAGAAACAATAAATTCACTCACAAAGGTTACTGACTGATATGAGATGCAAAGTAAGATGAGGAACATGTAAGACAAAAGAAAGACTCAAAGTGTCTGAAATAATGGAACCAGATTGAGTGATGACCAACTGAGAACCATCAGCTGTGTGTAAAGAGGAAAAGTGAGATGGTAAATGTGTAATATTAGATAAGAGACTAAGGTCAGAAATCATATGATGAGAAGCATCAGAGTTTAATATTCAAGAAGTAGACGTACCAGTAGAGGGAGATGCAGAGGAGCCAGCAAAGACAGGCTGGCGCTGGAGTTGGACCTGAAGCTCTAACTAAGTAAGACGGTGCTGAATATCTGCCTACGTCTGTGTACTCTCAACAATATGAGCCTGAGGTACCGGAGAACGAGTCGAGAAGGAATTTCTTGTTTTTATCCGCTTGAAGAATTAATTTTTTTAAATGTGGATAAAGTAGAAAATAATTATCCACTGAGTGTCCAGGCTTCTGACAATGAGAACAAATCAGACTAGACCGGTGACGAGCATAGCATGTGGCATCAAAATGACCATGTTTCTTGCAATAGGTACATAGATGATGCATTTTTTCTTTTTCTTTTTTTTTAAAAAAAATTTAAGACTGAAAATTGATATACAAGACTTGCATGCTGCTGATCTTCCAAGTATTAGTATCGGGCAATTGCTAGAATTAGCAATCAATTTCGAGTGATTGGTTCTCCCCAAGCCTGCAGAGTTGTATGTACTTTGCTAAGAAGGCGTCAAAGCAACGCAAATGCGAACCAAACCCGGTGCCAACTTTCGAAAGCGGATGTCGACCTCGACGTCAGTTTGGTGAAAGAAGGAAGACCAACAATGAAGGAATCTATTGGAATAAAGCCACGAGTCTAATCCAGAGATTCCGAAACTTCCAGAGGTGACCCCATGAAATTATATACTTGTATTGGGTGCACTCCCTTTGAATGAGTAATCTTTCTACTGACTCAATGGACTGCGGCCGTCGACAGATAACGAGTGGCGGCGATGGTGAAGGTGTACCTCGTGGGAAGAAAGAAAGAAAAATAATAATAAAATAATAATTAACGACAACACGTGGAGACGACGACTTGGAGTTTGGTCAGAGAAGACGATGGAGCGGATGGATCTCTCCTAGGCTCTGATACCATGAAACAAATCAACAATATTAATTTTATTAATGGATAATATAAAAAAATCTATACAACGACAAATATATATAGAGAGAACATATCCATATATGAATAGGAGTAGAAGAAGAGAGATGTATCCATATAGGAGAAGGAATCTAACCATAAATCTAACTAATATCTAATTCTAAATTTAATTATTCTTAACATAGTACACATATATAAAATAAAACAATGGAAATATAAATATTTGCCCTGGTTATTGACAAATCAAGTTTATAACTCATACTATGACACTCTGGGAGAGTAGCATGAGATGATTTTAAAAACTATGATTTTAGAAAATTATATTGGTTTTATGTCTGGGAGATCTACTATAAAATAAGGTTTAAGGTTTTAAATATCGCCCCCCCTCCTCCCACAAACTTGTCAATACTAGATTCATTAAGGCTGCGAAAATCGATACTAAAATCGATACTGAAACCGAGTTTTTGAACCTTGTTATAAAAAAAACCATTTACTGTAACTAATATAAAATTTTAGAGAGAAAGGGACGCATTTGCATGTGGATTTTAGTGACTTAGAAAAAAACTCATGATAGGATATCTAGAGAGATAATATGGGAGGTTTTGATCTCCGCTAGAGTAGCTATATTAAGAATATAAATGATATGTACGATTGAGTTACGACTACCATGTTAACCGCGGAGAGATATACCACACCATTTGTTGGTATATTATAATGTATTAGAGGATTTTATGTAAGATGGAAGGTTGTAAGGCTATATATATATATATATATATATATATATATAGCCAAGAGATTATAATAAGAATAGAACTCCAAATATTCTACATGGTATCAGAGCACAAATCCTAGCCGCCATAAACCCTAGCCGCAAAACCCTAGTCGCCACCACCGCTGCCGCACCGCTCGCCCACCACCGCCGCCGCCGAACCGCTGGACGTGGACAGTTTGGAGGGCGTGGCCGTGGTCGTGGGGGTCGACGGGGTGGTCGAGGAGGTTATCAGGCGAACCTGCTGGTAGCAGAAGGCGAGGAGGGAACTGATGACGCCTATACTGAGGAGGATCAGGCACTGCTGGACATGCTGGAGGTACTCAGGAGAAAGTAGAGAGCATCAAGCGATAGAGACAGAAGGAGTGGGACTGAGGAGGCGTCCACCTCAGTCTTCGCCAGAGGCAACGCTGTCATGTATGTCCATCCATTGGAAGGTACTGACGACTCACTTGCTTTTGCATCTGTCTTCCCTTTGATCGTCAGACTGGAATGTCGATTCGGGTGCTTCTCGACACGTGACAGGGAATGCTAGTGAGTTCTCTTCCTACAATCACCTAGCATAGGCGGACAACATTCAAGCAGCCGATGGTACTTTCCAGCCAATGGTCGGTAAGGGTACTGTCGATTGTACAGGTTCAGTAAAATTATCCAATGTTTTGCATGCTCCTTTTCCGGTTAGTCTTTTGTCCATTAGTTCTTTAATCCTCAAACTAAAATGCACTCTTTTGATATTCCTAAGGTGATCTTCCAGGAGAAGAAGGAGACGGGACTAGCACTTGGCATGATGGACTGTGGTACTTGGATCGGAAAGGGTTAGATTCGACATTGGTATCTGTGGCAAAGAGGACATGAATGGGAGGACCGAAGATGAGTGCCGAGGATACACTGATACTTCACCACAGGCAGTTGGGGCACTCCTCTTTTGATATTTTAAGTAGGTTGTATCCATCTATTTATGAGAAAGCAAATAAGGAGAAACTAGTATGTGATGCATGTGATTTAGACAAACTTACTAGGAGCTCATATGTTAGTGCGGGCCATAGGAGCTCTTCTGTGTTTGATATTATACATTCTGATGTTTGGGGGCAGTGCGCCACAACTACTATGAATGGTTAGTATCGTCAACAATTCAGTGCAACATGACAGGACCAAACACATCGAGATCGATAGGTTATTCATCAAGGAGAAGTTGGACAGTGGACTACTGGAGCTACGCCACGTTCCAACCAAGGATCAGGTAGCAGACAGTCTGACCAAGGGACTTAGCTCTGTAGATATGATTAGAGTATGTGACAAGATGGGCTTAGTGAATATCTTTCGTCCATCTTGAAGAGGAGTGTTGGTATATTATAATGTATTATGGGATTTTATGTAAGATGGAGGGTTGTAAGACTATATATATATATATATATATATATATATATATATATAACCAAGAGATTATAATATTAATAGAACTCCAAATATTCTACACCATTTTATCACTATTGCACCAAGGTACGCAGTATCGATATCGGAATCGGTATATTACCCTCCCTATGAGTATCGGAATCAGAAGTATTGACGGTTTCAGATCGAAGTATCATATTTTTTTGTATCGAAAAACAAATAATTATTCAAAATATTAAAATTTTAGAAGAAATATTTTATACATTTAGGTATAATTTTAGATATTTTTTCTGCTGTTTCTTTTGGTTTACCTAGGATAAATATTTTTTCTTCATTTACATAGTTTTACAACCTTACTATGTTTTTACACTCTTGCTCATTGGTCTTGTTCGTTTAATTTTCTCTGTCGAAATGGATGGAAAAGAGACCCCAACATCGGTATCGGTCAATATTGGTAGCGGTCGGTGTCGGATAGAAACATGCCAAACCGTAACGATATCAGCTGTTCGTATCAGTACCAATACTGCAAGCTATTCTTGCACATCAAGGATCAACATTAAGTCCTTATCCTTTTGTGCTAGTTATGGATAAAAATAGGAATATGAAGAATGGGGTTGTATGTTATATGATGTTTCCAAATGATATGTTGTTGGTTGATAAGAGTAAAGAATTGTAGTCTAAAACATAGTTATGTTATTCTAAAAAAATTAAAATAGAGTTACAATTAGAAAGTTTTGAATATAAAGGTTTGGAACTTAGCTCAACAAAACATGGTTAACATCAACCACAAGTTAAAAAATGGAAGAAGCACATTTCAATGCATATATAAGAGATACCTAGAAGTGGTTGGATCTCCAATCATTCATTCATCGTAGTGGAGAGATTGAGAAGGTGTTCATATAATTAGAACAAAATGACAGAAATGGAAGTGTTCTGGAGTTCTTTTTTATCATTGGACACCCTTGAAGTTGGAGAAAATTTTCTTCGAGACAACTGCTAAAGCAGTTTGGTTTTATTTTGGTTTTATTGATCGAAGTATTGGACAACTAAAACAATTATGTCCAAAAACTGAGTGCAGCTAAAATGAGAATGCTAAGATGGATGAGTGAATGCGTTGAAAGGATATTAAATTAATTTATTCGTGGAAAGTTGCAGGTGTTGTCAGTTGAAGACAAAATAAGATCAGTTAGGTAGTTTGGACATGTGCAACGTAAACTAATTGATGCGCATGTTGAAAGAAGTCATAAGATATTATTTTGTGGAGCTGACAGAAGTAGGGGTAGGGCTAAATAAACTTGTATGAAGTTGTAAGGAAGGCTATGTTTTTTTAATGTTACATAGGTCTGGCGTTTAATATAACTGGATGGAAGAAAATGATTCAAAAAGCCGACCCCGAAGTTTTGAAATTTTTGTTGTTGTGAGTTATCTAGTATAAGTATAAAGGACTACAAACCGCATGATAAGATTCTTCTACCTACAAAATGTCCGCCATTACAAGTTTTGAACGTTGAAATAACAAACAAAGAAGTACAAAGAGATCCTAAGCAGAAAATCTAAGTACAATATTTTGATCTTGATAGTGACGATAGAGCTTGAATGCGACATCGTCTCTTTTACTCTGTAGACGGTCTGATGAGAAAATGAGGATGCTTTCTTCTCTTCTCTCTCCTGAGTTTGTGTGCACGTACGTAGCTGGCCTCGTTCTGGGGGTGTGCTACCCTTGCTATTTATAGTCGTCGTGATGACAGACTATTGATGCCGCATATGAGTCTGTTTGGTGGCCCTATAGGACTCCTTCAACAAAATATGATTGTAATTGCAGTCGCATGCAACGGATAGGCTGCCACGTGGTCTTGGTTACGATATGTTATTGAAGAGATCTTGGGGTTGTTGCGTGCGTGACTTGGTCAGCTGGACACGTAGTCAACACTGATTGTGCGAGAAATCTTCGGTTGTAACTGAATGATCCTGCAAGTCGAGAACCGCATATTGTAGTGGCCGCATACGTGCTCTCGTTTGGCCTTGGTCGTATGGACACTCTGGCCGTACGACATTGTGGCCGCATACGTTCTCTCGTTTGGCCTTGGTCGGATGGACACTCTGGCCACATGATGACTAGGCCGCATGGGTATGTAGCCGCATGCAAGCTCTCGTCTGGCCTTGATCGGATGGACACTCTGGCCGCATGATGACGAGGCCGCGTGGGTATGTAGTAGCATACAAGCTTCTCGTCTGGCCTAGGTCGGATGGATACTCGGGCCGCAAGATGACTAGGCCGCATAGGTATGTGGCTACATATCAATGAGCACGTGGCATGGCACGTCTGTCGAGGACATCAATGAGTTGATGTGACCTTTTGTCTTTTCATGAGCCGTCGTCTTCACGAGTCTTGAAGCATCTCAGTGTGATGAGTGATGTATCAGAATCTGACAGTCATCGAATGCTGTCAGGGAAATTTTATGCGGCCTCCCTGCTCTGTGGTCGTTCAAGCTGCATAGAGTATACTATGCAGCTTCTAAATCTTTGATTGATCTGGCCGCATATGACTCCTCTGCAGCTTTTTTTGTTCAGGCCGCATGTGGCTTCTCTGCGGCTTGGTTGTTCAGGCCGCATATGCCTTCTCTGCGGCTTGGTTTTATTTTTGAGGGGGCATGACCTCTATGCGTCTGCATAATTTTTTATGCTTCTACAATACCCCCCTCAAAGTTTCTAGAATGACGAGTTTGGAATAATTTGAAAGAAGCATGGTCGAGAGCTATTGGCCGCATATGAAGCGCATGCCGCATAGTCCCATGGCCGCATAGTTGTCTCTGCCAGACTGTCATATCATTAAATGAGGAGATTTGCTTTGATCCTCGCGCGGATCTCTTGGGATTCTGCGCAGTTCGGAGATAAAGTGGCCCAACGAACAAGGAGTCGCCGTCATCTCTAACCGGATGTTTCGGTCTATATATATGGGGTTTAAGAGAGTAGTTTTTCGCCAAACTTTCTCCTCTTCATTTTTGCTGCTGCTATGGCTCCCAAGGTCGCCTCCTCCGCTGCCACTGCTACGGCAGACCCTTCACCGCTTTCCACCGACGTTCAGTTGCCGATCAAGGGTAGGTTCTATAGAGACGAAGTCCGATTCTGGACAACATGTGCACAGTTTGGACGCATGGATACGTCTATGCGCCAACTTTTCGCTGCCGCATGGCAACTCGGTCGCATAGACGAGCTCCACCGCATGGCTGACTCGGCTGCATGGGTGTCTAGGCCGCATGACTGGTTTGGCCGCATGACTTTCTTGGCCGTATGGGTGCTTTAGGCCTCATGGTTGATCTAGCCGCATGTGTGCCTAGGCCGCATGGCTGACTGGGCCGCATGTGTGTGCCCGGGCCGCATATGTATATCTTCATTGATATTTCTCAATGGTTCTAATCTAACTTCTTTGTGGCTTTTGCAGTGATTTTGCCTACCACATCTTCTGGGAACTGGTCTTCGGGCATAGACCGCTACCCTTGAACATGAATCTTGGGGACCTGGTTGTGGCTCTCCAGCAGCAGTTTGACAAGGATCTCTCGTCCGAGCGACAACAAAAGATCATCGAGCAGACTCGCTTTCTTGTTGAGTCAAATCAACTCGGGAGAGATCCCTGCTAAAGATGGAAAGCATTTCTTCAAGAAGTCGTACTTCTTGTTTGGTGATGTACTGGAGTCTTTCCAATCCGAGATGGGGACGACCAGGAAAACTGGTCTTTTACCTTCCACGAGACGGAGATGACTTCAACTTCTTTCGAACGCCACATGCCTCTGTCGGACCTGAAGGTGATGATGGGCCTACGGTGGATGGACTGTAACTTAACTCCTGAGCCACATGGAGCCCTCCTTGGCAATGTCCGATATGGGACCGGAAAGAACAAGGGAGAGTTTTACAGCGCGAAGGAGTCACCTTCGTACTCCTTGCTGGGACTTAAGCCTGGTCTCGCCGGCAGTGACCTGGGACCGAACCTCAGCGTATATGCGACGGGCACCTTCCTCTACCAAGTTACTAAGAAGGGGACCTACCCCACCGGACAGTTGCGGGCTCTCAGCTGGAAAATTACAACGTCTCCTGGTACTGCCTGACCCAGTGTATCTTGAAGAAATACGAGCGGGGACTCAGAGCCGCCGACTTGTTCTTTTCCGTGAGGGGTACTTGTTATGGCTTGGAGGTGAACCGCCCCCTGTTTGTTGCCTTGATGGAGTTGTACAACCTTCGTATGGGGACCTTCTTTACGCCCGACGGCGAGATAAGACTGGCCTTGCATGAGATGCATGCCGTCTCAAAACTCCCTTGGGACGAACCCTATGAAGAGTGTACCATGAGCAATGAAAAGCTCGAAAAATTGGAAGCAGAGGACCCGAAGATCTTGGTGGTATACCAAGAGTTGCTATGCCATCACGGCATATGCCAGAGGTCTTCGAAGAAGAAGTCAACTGAGGGATCCTCTCCTCACATTACGACCTGGACTCGCTACCTCTTTCCGGAGCTGAAGGAGTCCATAAGAGTTCATGTTCTGGCGTCACGGTCCAAACAGGAAGTGGCTGATTCTATCCAGGCTTGAAGGACTTGGTCGTCGAGGGTAAGGAAGTTGAGGGCTCCTCGGGGGAAGAGGGCGAACCCTGTTTTTTGACCAAGCGCAAAGCGAAGGGTTTGAGGCTCTAGACTTCCGACCTCCCCTTGTGGAGGTAGACTTCCAAGCAGAATAGAACGAGGCGAAAGGCAGCTACTACTGCTCTGGTAATTGTACCTGTTTTTCGGGACGCTGCCGGGTAGGTGCATTTGGTTGCAGCGTTGTAATGCCGACTTCTGTTTATTGGCACTGTTGTTTTAGCACAACAACAATTGATGATGATGTTGGCACAGGGGTGTCCTGGAGGGGACACCTCACATGCCGTGGTTGTCTTCCTCGCTTTGCGCTTGTGGTTGATGATGATGTTGGCACAGGGTTGTCTTCCTCGCGTTGCGCAAGTCAAGCGAGGGCTGATCCACCTTTGCACCCTTGTTATGAGCACGGGTAGACCGAGCACATGGGTGTGTAGGTGTTGTCTTTGTTCCCTATATTGTGGATCGTACAAGAACTCTCCCCAAGTCCTTAATGGAAGACTTTCGAGACTGACCGTGTCCGTTTGCCACTGCGGATTGGACACATGGGTCGGTCTTGTACAACTTTCTGTCAGGGGCTTGCATAACAGTTAGCGGAGCCTGCTGATGGCCGGCCGTATGAGCAGTTGCTTGAGCTTGGCGAGCTCGCACTGTCCTAGACTTCTTTGACCTGGCACACATCGGTGCGTAGTATGAAGAGTCCAAGTTCACATCCTCCCATTTCTCAGCAAGGCGCATGGAGTCAGTGCTGCGTGAGATTCGGTCGAAGACGGAGGTTCTGCTATTGTGCTGGCCGCATGTGGTCATTTTCCTGCGGCTGCGATCGGTGCCACATGTGGACTTTTGCCTGTGGCTGCCGACTTATGTGGCTTCTGCTGTGGCCGCATGGAACATGTCTCAGCACCCGAACTTCTGGCATCGTAGTGTTTTTCTTTGTCAGAGTTTGGGCGCTGAACACCTTTCTCGACTGCCGCATGGACAGGGTCAGCCTTGGTGGACGCATGATTTGCGTCTTCGACAACATGGAGAGAAGTGGGGAGCGCATGCTCTACAGTTGGGTGAGAGCAGCGGCCTTCGCTATTCATGTCCTGCGTGTCTTCTTAGGCTTTGCTTGCCTTGGAGAAGGACTCGCTCTGTCCCAGGAGAGCATGTTCTCGAATGCTTGCTGGTCGAAGTATACCACCAGCATCCTCTGGGTTGAACCCAGCTTGGCCACATCGGACTATGTCACGCCCTTCTCATCAGTGGAAAAGTTCATCTCCAGCAGAGTCGTCATCTTGTCTGCCATTACAAGTTTTAAACTTTGAAATAACAAAGAAGTACAAAGAGATCCTAAACAGAAAATCTAAGTACAATATTTTGATCTGGGTAGTGACGATAGAGCTTGAGCGCGACATCGTCTCCTTTACTCCATTGACGGTGTGACGAGGGAATGAGGATGCTCTCTTCTCTTCTCTCCTCTTTCATAAGCTTGTGTGCACGTACGTAGCTGGCCTCGTTCTGGGGGTGTGCTACCCTTGCTATTTATAGTCGTCGTGATGACGGACTATTGATGCCGCATATGTGCCTATTTGGTGGCCGTATAGGACTCCTTCAACAGAATGCAATTGTAACTGCAGTCGTATGCCACAGACAGGCTGCTACGTGGTCTTGGTTACGATATGTTGTTGATGAGATCTCAGGGTTGTTGCGTGCATGACTTGGTCAGCTAGATACGTAGTCAGCACTAATTGTGCGGGAAATCATCTTCGGTTGTAACTGAAAGATCCTGCAAGTCGAGAGCCGCATATCGTCGTGGCCACATACGTGCTCTCGTTTGGCCTTGGTCGTATGAACACTATGGCCGCACGACATTGTGGCCGTATACATGCTCTGGTTTGGCCTTGGTCGGATGGACACTCTGGCCGCATGATGACGAGGCCGCATGGATTGTTGGTGTTTTTGCCTTTGGAGTAGTAAAGATAGTCCTACATTGGCTATACCACCAAATAGGTATCTCAATATAATACTTTGTATGTGTTGAGGTGTGCACATGGGGTGCGGTAGGGCACATGAGTGCCATGTGAGGGTGTTTTATTAGGAGGAAAAGGGATTTACTCCTCAATGAAAGCTTTTAAGTTTTTTGTCATGCTCTTGGATATTATTCCCTAGGAGCTAAGCCCCGCGACTCGGACTCGGGCTCAAGGGCGCAAAGTGGCGCTTCGCTGGCGCACTTTGCACTTAGCACGTCAGCATCGTCGCTTGTGTGCTTTTGTTGCGCTCGTGTGCTCATTTTATGTGCGAGTTTTATGCTCGGATTGCATGCACGTGTTGCATGAGCGGGTGCTGAACGGGCGCTGAGCGAGTTATGCATTGGGCTGCGATTGTGGGATATCAATTTTGTATATTGGCTTTTTAGTCCCACATCGGAAAGAATAGGAGGATAGGCTTCCATCCTTCCCTATATAAAGGGCCCTCTAGCCTTCCTTTTGAGACACCCAATATTGAGAAAGATGAGTCCAAATAAATCCGTTCGAGTCACACAAAGAGGTGACTACGAGCGTTCCAGAAGTTCTCTTGTGAACTTGTTGGCTCATTGGAGCAGATCGTCGATAGAGGACGAATCTTGCTTTGAGCAACGGTGGTCTTCACCGCCCCAGTAAGAATAATTTTTTATTCTATCTTCATCTCTTTTTTTCTAGTTGTAAACGTTCTGTCCCAATTGCAACTGCGTTTGCAAGAAAGAACGTGTTTTTGGTTCTTGAATTATGTGATGAAGGAGTTGTAATCAACTACTATATTGTATTTTTTATATAGTTCTTCGTTGGATCGAGTTATATCAGTGAAGGAACTTTTGTATGAACTCCTGATCTCGACTTCAACTTCTTGTTCTACCATCTTTAATTAAGCCTCAGGAATAACAATCTCAAAGCAAGATCCGGGTAAGATGGAGAACAACCGTGCATGTCTTCTCAACACAAGGTTTTACAAACTTGAGAAGATTAACGGGCTACACTTCAATCATTTTGTTGAAATTAGTTGTTTTTTTATTAATTCTCATTGGCATTATATAGCCTTACAGTCATTAATACAATGATCTCAATCATTATGACAATAATCTCATAATGGAATATCCTGTGACATATTCTGGCATCCCAAATATGTCCTCAGGATATTCCCATGTGCTTATACTATACTTAAATATGACACCCAACATACCATATCAACATTCCCCCTCAAAATGGGTGAAAGATATTCACTAAGCCCATCTTGTCACATCCTCTAATCATGCTCACTGAGGCGAGTCCCTTGGTTAGTCCATCTGCTACTTGATCCCTGGTTGGAACATGGCCAAGCTCCAGTAATCCACTATCCAACTTCTCTTTGATGAAAAATCTATCAATCTCGATGTGTTTGGTCCTGTCATGCTGTACTGGATTGTTGGCGATACTAATAGCTGACTCATTGTCACACCACAGCTTCATCTTGGCTCTTTGATCCAGCTTCAGCTCCACCAGCATATTCTTCAACCATAGCAGCTCTGCAACTCCCAAGGCCATAGCTCTGTACTCTGCTTCAGCTGTCGATCTGGCCACCACAGACTGCTTCTTACTCCTCCAGGAGACAAAGTTACCTCCTACAAATATGCAATATCCCGAGGTAGACCTCCTGTCATCAGCACAACTAATCCAGTCAGAATCACAGTAGCCCTCGATGCTCACGTGATTGTTCTTCCTGAATATTAGTCCCTTCCCGGGAGCACCTTTCAAGTACCTCAGAATCTGGTACACTGCATCCATATGACCCTTCTGTGGGTCATGCATGTAGCGGCTCACCACACTTACTGCAAAGCAGATATCAGGACGTGTGTGGCTCAAATAGATCAACTTGCCAACCAGTCTCTGGTATCTGTCCCGATCAACTGGTTCTCCAGCCTCAGCATCAATCTTGAATCTCTGATCTATTGGTGTCGCTGCAGGTTTGCACCCCAACATCCCAGTTTCTGTGAGAAGGTCCAGTGCATACTTCATTTGAGAGAGAACAATCCCCTCTGCTTCTCGAGCAATCTCAATCCCAAGGAAGTACCGAAGAAGGCCGAGATCCTTCACCTCGAATTTCTTGCCAAGCTTTCCTTTGAGTTGGGCGATCTCCTGCTCATCATCTCCTGTGATAATCATATCGTCCACATACACCGCAAGCATGGTGATGTGGCCTCCACTCCGACGGAAGAACACAGTATGATCAACATTGATCTGCTGATATCCCATCCCTATCATCGCCCTTCTGAATCTGTCAAACCACGCTCGAGGAGACTGCTTCAGTCCATAGAGGGACTTCTTCAACCTGCAGACCTTGCCCACTGTCTGATTGGTGCCAAATCCTGGTGGTATCTCCATGTACACCTCCTCCACTAGATCTCCGTGAAGAAACGCATTCTTCACATCCAGTTGGTGTAGCTTCCATCCACCATTCGCTGCCAGAGAAATCAGAGTCCTGACAGTGCTCATTTTTGCAACTGGTGCAAAGGTCTCGTCATAGTCGATGCCGTACGTCTGACTGTATCCTTTGGCTACTAGTCGAGCTTTGTAGCGCTCAACCTGTCCATCTGGGTTATGCTTCACGGTAAAGACCCACTTGCATCCAACTGCTCTCTTCCCCTCTGGCAATCTCACAAGCTCCCAAGTGTGGTTCTTCTCCAGAGCTCCCAACTCCTCGTGCATTGCTGCTTTCCACTTCGGATCGTTCTTGGCATCCTGCCAATTGTTAGGTACAGTAATACTATCCAAAGATGCTATAAATGCTCCATGAGAAGAAGGAATATGGTCATAAGAAACAAACTGAGCAATATCCCAACCATATCTGTTTGGAGGATTTCCTGCATTGCAGCGAGTGGTCCTCCGTACAGATAGTGGTGTGGGAGGAGTAGAAGTAGGAGGAATGATATCTTGTGAAGGTGGGGGTATCACTTGAAGGGGGTTGGTGTCGGTGCCTCAGGAGTTGGGACGAACGCAGGCAAGGGACTTGGCACTGGCACTGTCGGTACTGGTCCTGCAGTTTGCTTCTCTCTCCTGCTGTAGGTAAGTAACTCTCCCTGAGCTGTAGGCCTAACACCTTCACCTTCTTGTCCCTTCTCCGTGCCTCCATGCCAAACTTCTAAATCGGTTACCACCAAGTTCTCCATCTCCCCCTCTCGCCTAATACTGGCAGTATTAGGCGTGTTGTGTGAAGTTCCGTCCTGGCGGTAGTATGGCTCATGCTCCCGAAAGTGGACATCCATACTGACAAACTTCTTCTTCTCTACTGGACTCCAGCACACATACCCCTTCTGGGTCGCCGAGTAGCCTACGAAGATGCATTTGACCGCTCTAGAGTCAAGTTTCCCAACTGATGGCCTGTTGTCCTTCGCAAAACACACACACCCAAACACCTTCAGTGGGAGTATCCCACTATTATTGCCTTGCAATACCTCACATGGGGACTTCCATCCGAGGACCTTCGCGGGCATCCTGTTGATGAGTTGAGCTGCTGTCAACACTGCATGCCCCCACAAACTCTGTGGGACATTCATGTCGATCATCATACTTCTTGCGACCTCCAGAAGGTGTCTGTTTTTCCTTTCTGCAACTCCATTTTGTGCTGGTGTGTATGCACAGGTGGTCTGATGCTGTATTCCGTGTGCTGACAAGTATTCTGCAATCGTCCTGTTGGTATACTCCGTTCCATTGTCAGACCTCAGTACCTTCACAACTGCTTTGTACTGAGTCTGGACATGCTTATGGAAATCCCGAAAACAAGCAGGTACATCATTCTTATTTTTCATCAAATATAACCAGGTAACACGAGAGGCACACTCAATAAAAGAAACAAAGTACTTATAACCATTCATAGTGTTACTAGCACATAGACCCCAGACATCAGAATGTACTACCTCAAAAGCAAAAGTGCTCCTATGACCCATGCCAACATATAGGCTCCTAGTAAGTTTTCCTAACTCGCACGCATCACATACTAATTTCTCTTTATTTGTTTTTGCATAAATCTCTGGATACAACTTACTTAGAGTATCCAAGGAAGAATGTCCCATCCTCCGATGATGGAGTATCAAGGTATCCTCAGTCCTCTGCTGCAGTCCTTCCATGCCAGCCTTCTCTGCCATAGATACCAATGCTGAGTCCAGACCTTCTCGATCTAGGTACCACAGTCCCTCATGCCAAGTGCCAGTCCCAAGTCTTCGTCCTGTCCCTTTCTCCTGGAAGGTCACCTTAGGAATATCAAAAGAAACAATGCATTTAAGTTGGAGGATTATAGAACTAATGGACAAGAGACTGACTGGAAAGGATGGAGCATATAAAACATTGGATAATCTTACTGAACCTGTACAATTAACAGTACCCTTACCGACCACTGGCTGGAAAGTGCCATCAGCTGTCTGAATGCTGTCTGCTGATGCTAGGTGAGTGTAGGAAGAAAACTCACTAGCATTCCCCGTCACATGCCGAGATGCTCCCGAGTCGATAATCCAGTCTGATGATTTAAGGGAAGAGATAGACGCAAGGGCAAGTGATTCGTCAGTACCTTCTGATGGATGGGCATACATGGCAGCGTTGCCCCTAACAAAGAATGAGGTGGACGCCTCCTCTGTTTTACTCCTCATGTCTCCCAGTGCCTGGTCCTCCACAGTAAAGGTGCCATCAGCTTCTCCGTTCCCTTCTGATATCAGGAGATTCGCCCGATAACCTCCTCGGCCGCCTCGTCTACCCCCTCGACCACAACCACGTCCTCCATTATATCCTCGTCCGCCGAACGGTCCTCGTCCACCACCTGAATCTCCCTCCCTAGGTGGTTTGGTACAAGCATACCGATGATGACCCATCTCCCCACAGTTGTACCACTGCTGGTTATGCTGCCAGGGCTCTCCCTTAGATCCTGTGTTACCTGAGCTGGTGATCGCTAGTGCTGACTTTGCTTCGGGGGGACCACCTGTCCCGGCTTGCAGCCTGATGCGTGTCTCCTCCTGGATCATGGCTGAGATAGCCTCCTCAAGGATAGGGATCTTTGGTTGGGCTAGAAGTAGGGTCGTCCTCTGTGCGAAAGCTGCAGTCAGCCCTTTGAGGAACTTCATCGTCCTCTCCTGCAGACACACCTGTCTCTCCTTACACTTAGGGTCCCCGCAGCTCGCCCGATCTGAGGAGTGATCATAATCCAACCACAGACGCTCCAACTCCGTGGCATACTCTTGCACCGTCTTCTCTCCCTGTACGGTGTCATCAATCTCCCCATTTATCTGGAAGACCCGTAAGTTGTTCCCCACATTATCATAGGTCCTTCTCAACTTCTCCCACATCTTTCACCATCTCAATACCGTCTACTGTGGCGGCAATAGACTGGACTAAGGAGTTGAAAAGCCAGATGTAGATCACCATATGAGTGGACTTCCACTCATCACGTCAAGTCGAGCCCTCGTCCGGCTCTGTCGTCTCGCCCGTCAGGAACCCCTCCATATTTTTTCCTGCGAGGGTTCTTCTCACCCGCCGTGACCAACTCAGATAGGTGGCTGGTCCATCTAATTTCAGATCGATGGAGGGAAGCTTCAACTCCGGCGACGTTCGTGTCGTGGTCTCACCAGCCGACATCGTCAACAACTTCATCAACGTCGCCACCTCTGCAGAATCTAGCTTCTTGATGATCTCCTCCATCGATGCGTCGTCTATCCAATCACGTCACGTCCGCTCCACGACTAACGCTCGTCCTCGTCGTCCGCTCCTAGATCCGAACATGTCCTCCCTTTTTTCAGATCTAGGCATCCCTATTAGGCGCTGTCTCGTGCTGGTTCGGAGGAGGCGGCAGCACGCATGTCACAGCCGCCGTCGCAGCAGCAGCAGTAGTAGTAGCCGCAGCAGTAGCGGGACGGGGCAGCAACAGCGAAGGGCGGCCTGCGAAGGACGGAGAAGAGAAGAGAAGGGAAGAAGGGGGGCGTGGAAGAGTTCGGTGGAGGAGATCTAGGAAATCCTCCTGTGGGTTTGTGGAAGCTTGGTGACGGCTAGGGTTTGTGGAAACTTGGCTCTGATACCATGTTGAAATTAGTTGTTTTTTTATTGATTGTCTCATTGGCATTATATAACCTTACAGTCATTAATACAATGATCTCAATCATTATAACAATAATCTCATAATGGAATATCCTGTGACATATTCTGGCATCCCAAATATGTCCTCAGGATATTCCCATGTGCTTATACTATACTTAAATATGATACCCAACATACCATATCAACACATTTGGATGAGGAATGAGTCATCTGTCAAATGTTGGACTTGGGTAGAGAGATCCAGGATCTACCATTCCTACGGATGAAAGTGAACTTGATCTGGCATCGCTGGAGATACACATTCCAAGAGAAAGGAAGTCAACATCTGATGCAAGTTGGCGCATGGAGATGTCTGAAGTTAGTAGTCGCATAGAGAAGTCTACTGCGGTTGCCGAAGAGAGACTGGCACTATGCATCTACGCATGGCAACAATTAGAACATGGAAGAACTCGACACATAAGCAGTATCGGCGCAAGGCACTCACTGCGCATGGCGGGCTCAGTGAAGTATAGTCACTGCACATGGCATTCTTTCAGTGCATGACAGAACTTGGCGCATGGAAGCGTCCATGTGGCTAGCTCTAACCAAAGTCTATGCGCGACCAGGTTATGCGCATAGGGCTATGAGTACCTTGGCTCATGTCTCTTCAAGCATAAAGGATCATAAGGATTGCAGATCTAATTTCAAACCAAAATAGCAAGGTAAAAGCCTAACTTGGTTACTTTGATTACTTAACTTGGTTTCTATGATTGTGCAGGTTAAGTCATCTGGCGTGGTTGCTGACTGGTGAATGGACACTAGTGCATCTAGCCACGAGAGCTCTAGAAAGAGAGTTCACCGAGGTCAAGCCTATCACTGAAGAATGCCGAAGATCTCGATAGCGAACAAGGATCAAGCAGAGGATCTGGGAATTGAGACAATGGTTCTGGACTTCAAGAAGTTACATTCAAAGAAATACGTGTAGCAAAGACCAGTGATTACCAAGGAACTAATCTTAGAAAGTCTATTGCAGACTTGAGAGTGAACATCCATGGTTGTCAGGTGGTGATATCTTGGCAGGAGACATACTTTGAAACAAGGCTTCAGTATCAGATGGATGTTCGAGCTTCTGCTTGTGAGTAGACTCTCATTACAAGAGTTGTGGGACACCAAGACTAGGACATGTACTCTGTACCACAAGATGTCTAGTCTATGACTTATCTCCAAATATGGGGGTAAGGAGGTAGAGAAGTGTGAGGTCTGTGCGCAAACAAATATTACAAAAAAATCTTTCAAACAGGTAAATCGAAGTACATATTTTCTAGAGTTGGTACACTCAGATATCTATGACTTCAAACAGTTCTTCACAAAGGTCATGATGAAGTATTTCATTACCTTCATCAACGAATACTCGAAGTACGCTTTCGTCTATCTGCTCAAGACAAAAGACAAAGCATTCGAGAAGTTCAAGGAGTTCAGGGCTGAAGCTGAACGTCGAAAAGGGCAACTCCTCAAGAGACTCAGAAGTGATCAAGGTGAGAGTATAGGTCTTCTGAATTCGCATCGTTCTGCAAAGAACAAAAAATTATTAATGAGCCAACTGCTCCGTATTCTCCTCAATCAAATGGAGTAGAATAAAGGAAGAACAAGACGTTGACAGAGATGATAAAGTCAAGACTGTTAACTGTGGGTCTTCCAAACTGCTTCTGGGGAGAAGCTACGCTAACGGCTACGTTCATTCTGAACAGAGTGTTGTACGCAACTTCCGATGTCACTCCTCATGAACTTTGGTTCAAAGTCAGACCCAACTTGAATGTTATTCGAGTGTGGGGGTGTCTGGCGTATGTGAAGCTTCCAGACTTGAAGATTCAGAAGCTAGAAACGAGGACTACGAAGACAATCTTCCGGGGACATGCTGAGAAGAGTAATGCTCGGAGGTTCCTTGATATTGAGTCAATTTATATCACCGAAATCACGCGACGCAAAATTCTTTGAAAGATAAATTTGCAAGGCACAAGAACATTATTTTCGCGGACTTTCAGGAGAATAGTGTGAGTGCACAGGAGGCTAACGCTTCCAATGAAGATGTAGTCCAAGAAGAAGTTATCATTTTAGAGACAACGTTCGAAGCAAAGCTCGCAACCGGTGTCTAAGCGGATGAGGAGACAGAAGGACTTCGGAGATAATTTCATCACCTATCATGCGGAAGCAGATCCGCTTACCTATGATGAGGCGATGAAGACCAGAGACGCTACCTTCTAGAGGGAGGCTATAAATGATGAGTATGACTCAATAACCTCCAACAATACTTGGGTGTTGGTCGATCTGCCTGAATGAGCTAAACCAATCGAATGAAAATGGATCTTCAAGAAGAAGATGAAGGCTGATGGAATTGGTGACAAGTTCAAGACAAGGCTGGTAGCCAAGGAATTTTCTCAGAAGCAGGGAATCGACTACTTCGACACATGCTCCAGTAGTGCGGATGACGACCATTAGGATGTTGATTGCTATAAGTGCAATCCATAAGCTGGTTATACATCAGATGGATGTGAAAACAACATTCCTGATTGGTGAATTGACCGACGATACATGCAACCAGAAGGATTCATCGTCAATACGGTCTGAAGCAAGCTCCCAAAATGTGGCATGAGAAGTTTGATAAAGTTATAAGATCAAACGGCTACAGGGTCAGTGACACGGACAAGTGTGTTTACACAAAGTTTGCTGACAGGAGATGAGTCAACGTTTGTCTATACGTGGACGACATGCTGATCCTGGGCACGGATCGAGCATGTTTCACTGAGACAAAGAAGTTTCTCTCATCCAAGTTCAGTATGAAGGACTTGGGGAGCTGATGTGATCCTGGGGATCAAGGTCATCCGGACGGGCACTGGAGTGACGTTGTCAGTCTCATTGTATTGAGAAAATGCTCACATGCTATGGATATCAGGATCTTCCAGGGATCGATACTCCTTACAGGTGTGACAAGAAGCTGAAGCCAAATCTGAAGGAAAGTGTCAGGCAGTTGGAGTATTCAAGCGTTATCGGGAGTTTGATGTATGCAACAACTGCCATAAGGCCTGACATAGCTTTCGTCGTGGGGATGTTGAGTCGGTTCACGAGCAATACAGGTGTTGAGTACTGGAAAGCTGTGAAGAGAGTAATGAGATATGTCAAAAGGACTTAGAATTAAGCACTGCACTACAGCGGATATCCGACAGTAGTGGAAGGCTTCAGTGATGCAAGCTAGTGTTCAGAAATAGAGAGCGAAAGGTTCATAGGAGGATACGTCTTCTCCATGGGTGGATCTGCTATATCGTGGAAGTCAAAGAAGCAGACAATGCTCTCTCATTCCTCGATGGAATCTGAGTTCTATGCACTGACAGCTGCAGCGGATAAAGCAGAGTAGCTTCGGTAGCTCATGTATGATCTTCCAGTGGTTGATGCACATATTCGTCGGTACCGATTTACTGCGACAACTAGGCGACTGCAGCGGTGGCATCAATTTTTTCTCTTCAATGGTTAGAAGAGATCTGTGCGGCTAAGTCACATGGTGTTGTATGAGCGCATCAAGGATGGCGTTATAGTAGCGATTAATGTTCGAAGCTAGGTGATTCTAGCGGGTTCGTTCAAGATACTACATGAGCGCATCAAAGATAGCATAATTACAGTGGTTGATGATCGGAGTCAGAAGGGTCTAGCGGATCCGTTCATATAAGACCTCAAGCACCAGCTAATCATAAGAACTATAAATGAGCATAGTACTCCATGTTATAGTGACGACAGCACATGAAGTACCTTGAAAGGATAAAGCCTCGGCTTCAGGCTGTCATAGCAGCGTAACACCGCATATAGTCAATGACACAACATACGTGGGCTTTGAGGACTTTTGATATTGTCTTTGTAATTGTACTATAAAGTTTTATACTATTAGTTCAAAGAGAAATCTACTAGGCATCTAGATTTTGGTTCAAAGAAGGATCATTGAATGGGAGAATATCAGGAACAGTGATTAGTCCTTTGAGACATTGAGAGGTTACGGACCCAGAACCACTGTTGTCTACTATCTGTTCTTTGAGTAGAACAAGATCCTGTAGGAGGATGACTTAGACGCCTTAATGAGTTCTAGGACATTTGGAATGTCCGACGTGCTTTACAGGAAGCACGGTAGCACAGTACTACAAAGGAGCAGAGAACTCTATGCTATAGTGGGTGACATCACCATAAGGTTCCTCGATAGGATAATGCCTCGGCTTCGCGAGCCATGTCACAGCGGCATAGCACCGCATATAGGCATGTGACATAATGCTGTAAAATGAAAAGTGGTAGACAGCACTACAAAGAGGCCGGTGTCCTCATGTTACAGTGGTGTGACACCACCAAGAGGTACCTAAAGAGGGTAAAGCCTAGGCTACGCGAGCCAAGTCACAACGGTGTAACACCGCAAGGAAGCACAAGACTTCATGCTGGATAGTTTGGCACTACAAAGAGGCTGGAACCTCATGCTACAGTGGATGACACCACAATGAGGTGGGACCTTGGTTTTGGGCCATGTCATAGCGGAGTAGCACCGCAAGGAAGCGCAAGGCTTCATGCCAAGGACTCTTTAAAAGAACTCACCTAGAGTGTATAAAAAGAGAAATAGGCCGTCTCTTAAGGGTAAACTTGTAGACGTCCAAGATACATACACAGAAATTAGGCATGCACAGGACCTTTAACGTGCAACCGGAAGCACAGTTGATGTCATTATGTGAGTAAAGATAGTAAAGATACCCACTTGCTTTGACTTAAATCTTTCAGCATGGGGCGAATAACAATATGATACAAGAATGGACTTAGTAAAGATTGTTGGTGTTTTTGCCTTTGGACTAGTAAAGATAGTCCCATATTGGCTACACCACCAAGTGGGTATCTCAATAAAATACTTTGTATGTGTTGAGATGTGCCCATGGGGTGTGGTGGGGCACATGGGTGCCATGTGAGAGTATTTTATTAGGAGAAAAAAAGATTAACTCCTCAATGAAAGCTTTTAAGTTTTTTGTCATGCTCTTGGATATTATTCCATATGAGCTAAGTCCCAAAAGGGCTTAGCGACTCGGACTCAAGGGCGCAAAGTGGCGCTTCGTTAGCGCACTTTGTACTTAGCACGTCAGCACCGTCGCTTGTGCGCTTTTGTTGCGCTCGTGCGCTCATTTTATTCGCGAATTTTATGCTCGGGTTGCATGTGCGTGTTGCATGCACGTGTTGCATGAACGAGTGATGAGTGGGTGCTGAATGAGCGCTGAACGGACGTTGAGCGGGCTATGCATTGGACGAGCGGGTGCTGAATGAGCGCTGAACGGACGTTGAGCTGGCTATGCATTGGGCTGCGATTGTGTAATATCAATTTTGTATATTGGCTTTTTAGTCCCACATCGAAAAGAAAATGATGGGCTTCCATCCTTCCCTATATAAAGAACCCTCTAGCCTCCTTTTGAGACACCAAATATTGAGAAAAAAGAGTCCAAAGGAGTCCGTTCGAGTCACACAAAGAGGTGACTACGAGTGTTCCAGAAGTTCTCTTGCGAACTTGCTGGCTCCTAGGAGCAAATTGTCGATAGAGGACGAATCTTGCTTTGAGCAACGGTGGTCTTCATCGACCCAGCAAGAATATTTTTTTATTCTATCTTCATCTCTTTTCTTCTAGTTGTAAACGTTCTGTCCCAATTGCAACTGCGTTTGCAAGAAAGAACGTGTTTTTAGTTCTTGAATTATGTGATGGAGTTGTAATCAGCTACTATATTGTATTTTTTATATAGTTCTTCGTTGGATCGAGGTATATCAGTGAGAAATTTTTTGTGTGAACTCCTGATCTCGACTTCAACTTCTTGTTTTACCATATTTGATTAAGCCTCGGGAATAACACATGGGTATGTAGCCGCATGCAAGCTTCTCGTCTGGCCTTGGTCGGATGGACACTCTTGCCGCATGATGATGAGGTCGCATGGGTATGTGGTCGCATATGAATGGGCACATGGCATGGCACGTCTGTCGAGGCCATCAATGAGTTGATGTGAGCTGTCATTTTCACGAGTCTCGAAGCGTCTCAGTGTGATGAGTGATGTGTCAGAATCTGACAGTCATCGAATGCTGTGTTAGGTGTTAGGGGGATTTTATCCGGCCTCTCTGCTCTGTGGTCGTTCAGGCCGCATAGAGTATACTATGCAGTTTCTAGATCTTTGGTTGATCTGGTCGCATATGATTCCTCTGCGGCTTTTTTTGTTCAGGTAGCATGTAGCTTCTCTGCGGCTTGGTTGTTCAGGCCGCATATGACTTCTCTGCGGCTTTGTTTTATTTTTGAGGGGACATGGCCTCTATGCGGCCTGCATTATTTTTCATGCTTCAACACAAAAGACAAATAAAATCCAAAGAAGAAAATATATATGTTCTTCCACACCAGCACATTCATTGTATATGATTCTCAAATTTAATTGCAAAATTTACTCCTTTGGACGAGTTTTTACATGTGTGTTTCTATCTAAAAAGTAACATATGACAGTGGTTTCTTATGTGTGTGATGTTTGTGTGTAAACGACTTGATTCTGACTGGAAGCAATTGGTGAAGCATTTTACCTCATCAAATGATTCAAATATATTGATACTGGGTTGGTGAATAGTGCACACCACCGTCCTTCCTGAATTGCCTATATTCTTTACAGCACGCATGACAATGGCAGCTGATCTTGCATCCAGACCTGACGTTGGTTCATCCATGAAAATAATAGATGGATTTGCAACGAGCTCCACTGCAATTGTTAGTCGTTTCCGTTGTTCAGTAGATAACCCATTGATTCCCTGGATGCCGACAAGAGAATCTTCTATTTTGGTCAGATCAACCATCTCAATTACTTCTTTTACGAACTCCTGCAACACATTATTTCCAATGTTAAAAACTCTATATAATGAATGGAGTGGATATGGAGTTGTGGCTGCGACAGAGTGGTCAAGAGCTAGAAGTCACATTCTTATGGCATTGAAAAAACATTGTTATGCAATATCAAAAGAGCAGAACGGTGCTCTTTCAATACGAGGAATGAGGGAAACAGAAGAAACTGAGAATAACATATTAAGTTCCACACTGGAGTGATCATATAAATTTGACATAGTAAGATTAGGATGCATGGGAACAAATTAAGCCACAAATTTGTTTTGATGCATTTAGTTAGTGGTTAAGGTAGCTCAAGTATAGTAAGAAGAAAGAAGCTCACAGCTTGAGTTTGTTGATCAATCTGAGGTGAGAGCCTCAACCAGGCTGAAAATTGTACTGATTCTTTAACTGTAATTTGCGGAGAATGTATGTCGTTCTGCTCACAGTATCCTGATATTCTAGCAAAGGTCTCTTGGACCTTAGGATAGCCCCCTATTCTTATGTCTCCTTCAATTATACCACCTGTTTTCCTTCCACATAGAACATCCATCAAAGTTGTTTTGCCAGCACCGCTAACACCCATCAAAGCTGTAAGAACGCCAGGTCTGAATGCTCCTGTAATACCGTGCAGAAGTTGCAATCTGTTCTTTGTGAAACCTGGTCCTCCCATTTTCTAACATTTGGATGCAGGTAGAATTGAAGTTGCAAATAAAACAAATTAATGATTTAGTTATCCTCTAATTGGAAAAGCCCAACTAAGTAGAATAGATATTTAGTAGAATACTTGGCTTGCTTATTATTGATGTGGAGCTACATATATATAGGAGAGGCTAACCCCTCTCTCTACTATTCTACTCCATGTGGGACTAAAACCCTTTAATAATCTCAACAAGTAGATAGTTCAGAGTGATACCTGAGGTGTTTCAATGAAGTAGCTCACGTCTTGAAATGTTATCGTTAACGGCTTGAATGGTATGGCTATGCTACCTGTGTGGTTGATAATTATTATGCACTCTCTTCACTTATATATAATGATGCAAGTCAGAAATAAGACATTTTGTTTGTAAAGGTATTCTCATCTAGTAAACACAATAGATAAGGTTATGTTGCCATTGTAACCTCTTCTTGCTGCAGATTCAGGAGGAACTTCAGATGACTTGTTCTTTGGTTCTTCATTGGTGCCAGAACCTTCCTCTGCCTTTCGCATCAAGACTTGCTGTTTCGAGAGAATCAACTTAGGCGTTCCTGAATCTTTAAGGAATAACATTACTTAGTTGATAAAGGCTAATTAATTGTTCATTAATGGTACAAGAACAACATGATATACAACAACTTACTTTTTAAGTAAGTTAATGCCAAGGTGTAGCAGATGTTGAAGAGTAATGTAAATCCAAACAATGCCGCCACTGATAGCCAATAAAAGTAACCTTGAAATTCCAACTGGCGGCCTCTTAAAATTTCTTGACCTATTGTTATGTTTCCTGATGCCATCTGCAGATAATTAAGAAAGGGAAGGTAAGAGACGAAAAATAAACCAGTAAACATGTGTAGACAATATGCAGATATCAAAGGCATAAATTATCCCTGTGACTGACCTTTTGCCATCTTGGAGCCTGAAATTCATTGTTCAATATACCTATTTCTGCATAGGACATTGGGGAGAGCCAAAATCCCCAGCCCAACCAAGCTGGGATGGAATCTGCAGCAATAAAATTCTTGTTATGCTGGTATCAGAGTTTCACTAATAATCTGCTAGAAGAGATTTTATTTGGATACTTACTTCTTGGGAGAATGAATCCTCCAAACATCATAGATATCGACAAAGTCAATTGGCCTGCTAGTAATGCAGCAACTTGTGTTCGCGAGAGTGAGGCTAGGAAACGGAACAAAGATGTTGATGCTAGATGAAGTGCAAAGAGTAGAAGAAATTGCTGGAAAAACCTAAGATATGTTGATGAACGAAAGAGTTAATATCAGTCTATGTGAGTTTGAGCTGTAAACAACTTGTACCATATTGATTTGGGCCGTAAATGGGTAAAATTCATGTCAGGTTAGTTGTTTTATTTTGAAACTATGAAATAAATTGCAGAACAGTAGAGGCTCAAATGCCTAAGAATTTTTGAGCAAGAATCAAGCAGGCAGGCCATCCATGTTGCCTCTAATCTGGTCTTTTTTAGGGCACACATCATCTTATATTGACCCTTGTTAAGAATACATCATTGTACAATTTATTATGTGTTGGTATATTAGAATATTCTTGGTATATTTGTTGGTATATTAGAATATTTTTGGTATATTTGTTGGGATATTAGAATATCCTGCAGGGGTTGTAATGGGGTATTAATGTAAGATGAAGGATTGTAAGGCTATAAATAGCCAAGAGATTATCAATAAAAAATATATTACTCAAAAATATTCTACATGGTATCGAGCCCAAACCCTAACCACCACTTCCTAAACCCTAGCCGCCACCACCGCCACCGCTGCCACACCGCCCGCCATCATCGCTGTCGTGCCGCCCGCCACCACCACTGCTGCACCGCTCGTCCGCCACCATCGTCGCCACTCGCCCGCCACCACCACCGCGAAAACCGCACTCCCGCGGAGCCTTCTGTCGCAATTCCTGACGTCTCCCGCGGGTCGTTCTAGACGTTGACATCGAAGGCCTAGATCTGATGGGGGAGAGACATGATCGGGTCTAAGAGAGGACGAAAAGGGCGAACGTGAAACATGGGACGAGTGTGAGGTGATCGGAGAAGAGGAGGATCGATGGAAGAGATCATCAAGAACTTGGACTCTGCGGAGGTCGCAACGTTAATGAAGCTGATAAAACTGTCAGCTGGTGAGAGTGCGACACGAACATTGGCGAAGTTGGAGCTTCTATCCATCGATCTGAAGCTTGATGGACCGACCACCTACCTGAGTTGGTCACGACGGGTGAGGAGAACCCTCGTAGGGAAGAATCTGGAGGGTTTCTTGTCAGGAGAGAAGAAAGAGCCGGATGAGGGCTCGGCAAGACGCGATGAGTGAAAGTCCACTCATATGGTGGTATACATTTAGCTCCTCAATTCTTTAGTCCAGTCGATCACCGCCACAGTGGATGGCCTTGAGATATTGAAAGACGTGTGGGAGAAGTTGAGCAGAACCTACGATGGTGTGCGAAATAACTTAAGGGTTTTCCAAATCAAGGGGGAGATCGACGACACTGTACAGGGAGAGAAGACGGTACAGGAGTATGCCACGGAGTTGGAGCGTCTACGGTTGGATTATGATCACTTCTCAGATCGGACGAGTTGCGAGGACCCGAAGTGTAAGGAGAGACATGTATGTCTGCAGGAGAGGACGATGAAGTTTCTTAAGGGACAGGCCACAGTGTTTGGTCAGAGGGCAGTACTACTTCTAGCCCAACCGAAGATTCCTACACTTGAGGAGGCTATCTCGGCCATGATCCAGGAGGATATTCGTATCAAGCTACAGGTAAGGACATGTGGTCCTTTTGAAGTGAAGATAGCCCTGGCGGTTGCCAATTCAGGCGGCACGGGACCTAAGAGAGACCCCGGGCAGTGTTACAACTGTGAGAATGTGGGCCATCTGAGGTATGCTTGTACCAAACCACCCAAGGAGGAAGATTCAGGTGGCGGACGTAGACAGTTTGGAGGACGTGGCCATGGTCGACGGGGTGGTCGAGCGAACCTGCTGGTAGCAAAAGTTGAAGAGGGAGCTAATGGTGTCTCTACTGAGGAGGATCAGACACTACTGGACATGCTGGAAGTACTCATGAGAAAGCAGAGAGCGTCAAGCGATGGAGACAGGAGGAGTCGGACTGAGGAGGAGTCCACCTCAGTCTTCGCCAGAGGCAACGCTGCCATGTATGCCCATCCATCGGAAGGTACTGATGACTCACTTACTGATGACTCACTCGTCCTTACATCTATGTCTTCCCTTAGATCGTCAGACTGGATTGTCGATTCGGATGCATATCGACACGTGACAGAGAATGCTAGTGAGTTCTCTTCCTACACTCACCTACCATCTGCAAACAACATTCAAACAGCCGATGGTACTTTCCAGCCAGTGGTCGATAAGGGTACTGTCGATTGTACAGGTTCAGTAAGATTATCCAATGTTTTACATGCTGCTTCTTTTCCAGTCAGTCTTTTGTCCATTAGTTCTATAATCCTCCAACTAAAATGCATTCTCTTTTGATATTCCTAATGCGATCTTCCAGGAGAAGGAGACGGGACGAAGACTTGAGACTGACACTTTGCATGATGGACTGTGGTACCTGGATCGGGAAGGACTGGATTCGATATTGGTGTATGTGGCAGAAAGGGCAGGAATGAGAGGACCAAAGATGAGTGCCGAGGATACACTGATACTCCATCACAGGCGGTTGGGGCACTCCTCTTTTGGTATTTTGAGTAGGTTGTATCCATCTATTTATGAGAAGGAAAATAAGGAAAAACTAGTATATGATGCATGTGATTTAGGCAAACTTACTAGAAGCTCATATGTTGGTGCGGGCCATAGGAGCTCTTCTGTTTTTGATATTATACATTATGATGTCTGGAGGCCGTGCGCCACAACTACTATGAATGGTTATAAGTATATCGTCTTTTTTATTGATTGTTCCTTTCGCGTCACCTGGCTGTATTTGATGAAGAATAAGAGTGAGGTCTTTGCCTGTTTCCTGAACTTTCATAAACATGTCCAGACTCAGTACAGAGCAGTGGTAAAGGTACTAAGGTCTGACAATGGAACAAAGTATACCAACAAAGCACTTGAGGAATACCTGTCAGCCCAAGGGATACAACATCAGACCACCTGTGCATGCACACCGGCACATAATGGAGTGACAGAAAGAAAGAACAGACACCTTCTGGAGGTGGCAAGGAGCATGATGATCGCCATGAATATCCCACAGATTCTATGGGGATATGCAGTGTTGACAGCAGCTCGATTGATCAACAGGATGTCCTCGAAGGTACTGGGATAGAAGTCTCCATGTGAGATATTGCAAGAAAATAATCGTGGGATACTCCTACTAAAGGTGTTTGGCTGTGTATGTTTTGTGAAGGACAATAAACCGTCTGTTGGAAAACTTGACCCCAGAGCAGTCAAGTGTGTATTCGTGGGCTATTCGGCGACTCAGAAGGGGTACGTGTGCTGGAGCCCAGTAAAGAAGAAGTTTGTGAGCATGGATGTTAACTTCAGGGAGTTTGAGCCATACTACCGTCAGGAGGAAACCTCATCCATGAGCAACTCGCTTGCTACTGAGAGTATGAGGCGAGAGAGGGAGATTGGTGAGAGTTTGGTGACCGATTTAGGAGTATGGCATGGAGGAACGTTTGAGGAGGAGCATGAGAGTGAAAAGGAACAGGGGGAGGCGATGAGAGGTGTTAGGTCCACGGCTCAGGGGGAGTTACTTACCTAAAGCAAAAAAGGGAAGCAAACTGCAGGACCAATACCTATAGTGCCAGTGCAAGTCCCATGCCTGCGTCCGTCTCAACTCCTGAGACACCTATACTGTCACGCCCCGATCCCGTAAGGGTCAATCGTCCTCGCTGGATCCTTTAAGGAACCGATCGTCCTCGCTGGGGCGTGATGCCGTGCGAGCCTGGAGTTACGCTCGCACAAGGCAAGAACATGCAGTAATAGGAACCCATTTGTAAACACAATTTAGAAAACACATTCACAGATATTTGAACACAAGTATAGGAAGAAACATGCTTTTCATTGATAATTCAGAGTAATTTACATAGAGTTTACATTGATGCGCCTCTCGACAGCTTGATTTGCATTACAAAAAGGAAACTCAAAAGGCAGGGCACGCTCCATCAGATAGTCCACGTCGTTCATACATTACGCCCTTGTATAGATTGAAAGTCCAAGCCTCCAAAATGAACTGACTCCAACTATACTTCAAAATAGAGGTGCTCCTAACGCCTCATCGTCTATCCACTAGCGTTGCACCGCCTGAGTGCCTGAAATAGTTGCCCACAACGTGGGTCAGTACTCAACTTGTACTGGTGAGCGGGACGAACCGACTCGACTAAATCGACACTAGCTTATTAGGGGCGAGCATGCACTAAGATGATCTTCTATAAAGAAGTAAGTGAATTCAATTCATATCAGTTGCATGTTTTGATAGGAAAGAAAAATAACATCGAATCCAACAAGTACATCGGTTGCTTACTCAACCGATGCACGCCTTCCCTGCAACGAAACACATGTATACTTACCATCTGCACAAGACAATAAATTAGCATGTGTTCTATTATATGCGGTCATTGGTGTGATCGACACCTTAGGAACTTATTCCAAGCATTGCGGCACGCTATCAGCCCAGGTAGCAAGCCCTGCTGGAGGTCCCGCAATGCATCGCGACTAGCACGATCAAATATTTCCCTCCGGATCGATAAGGTTCCAGTGCCCCGGAATGTTGTTTCGAGGAAATGCCAAACCTTGTGCACAAGTTGTCCCAGACCATGCAAATGCATGAACAATTCATATATCATACAATGCATCGAAATAAACAGAAGAAGTAAAGCAGTAATATATATCTTATGCAGCAGTTCATATTTTCTCAAGCCGTGTTCCGATTTTGGTATCCCATAGGTCCAAACTCTATCCGAGGCATCAGGCCGTAACCAACCAATTTCCTTTTACAAACAAACTCAAGTTATAAGGTGTGCAAGCATATAGTAAAACTAGTCTACAATTCCCATATTCCTTTCTTAGTGGCTGGCATGCATTGTGGCTAAGGATTTCCTAGGCGTCCAATCGAGCATCATCGAGTGAACGTTTGAAACATTAGAGATGTGGGCGTGAAGAAGTAGGAAAGAAGGGTCCAAACCACTCATTGGTTAAGGAAAAAGATACTGAAACAAGGGATCCTGCCTAGCGACGATCAAGCGTCAGTTACGCGGACCTGAAACAGCACGAGCACCGAGTTAGAATCCTTGCCTATCCTTCCTGCCCGACTCCCCAAGAATCAAAGCTCCAAACGATAAAACTAGCAGCCAAAACCAAGCAAATCGAAAGCAACACCAAATCAAAATCTCAAAGCGGCAATCAAGAAAACCAAGCAACCAAACACGAAAACTATTGGACTTGTTTCAATAGAGGCCTTTCCATGAGTTGGAAAGGATCATCGCATTTCGTCTGTGGCAAGAAGATGCCGAAGATCTAAGCTATGACTCAGACAGACTAGCCACAAGCCCAATTATATAGTGCGCATCCCGGTCGGATCGGGATTTGAGGCACTACATAATATACCGCTAAGAAAAAGTTTCGTCCCGAAACTTAAGAACAAGGCCTTACCTCCGACTGAATGAACAATGAAGGATACTTCTCCTTCATCTCCGACTCCATTTCCCAAGTTGATTCCCCAACTGAATGGTTCCGCCACAGCACGCGAACCAAGGATATCGTACGGTTGCGAAGTATTTTTTTCTTACGATCCAGAATCTGCACCGGCTCCTCTGAGTATGATAAGTTCGTGTGCAGTTCTAATTGTTCAAAACTAACCATATGACTTGGGTCATGCACATACTTCCGAAGTTGAGAAACATGGAATACGTTATGCACTTCAGCCAAGGCGGGAGGTAGTGCAATCCGGTATGCCACAGCTGCCACTCGATCCAGTATCTCAAAGGGGCCAACAAACCTGGGACTCGGTTTGCCCTTAACACCGAAGCGCATCCTCCACGCATCGGTGTTACTTTCAAGAAGACATGATCCCCGACCATGAACTCCAAAGGTCTACGATGAGCACCGGCATAGCTCTTCTGTCGGCTCTGCGCAGTGCGGAGTCTTTCTCGAATCAAGCGAACTTTCTCGACTGCCTGCTCCACCAGCTCTGGCCCGAGTACCTGCCGCTCGCCGACTTCGTCCCAACAGATTGGAGATCGACACTTGCATCCATAAAGTGCTTCATACGGTGCCATCTGGATGCTCGATTGGTAGCTGTTGTTGTACGCGAACTCCGCCAACGAAAGGTGCGTGTCCCAACTAGTCTTCAAATCGATTGCACACAGCCGTAACATGTCTTCAAGTATCTGATTTGTCATTTCCGTCTGTCCGTTAGTCTGCGGGTGGTATGCGGTACTGAACTTTAGCTTGGTTCCTATGGCAGACTGTAGGCTTGTCCAAAAACGAGATAAGAAGCGTCTGTCACGGTCAGAGACGATTGAGGCAGGTACTCCGTGTAATCGAACAATCTCGTCTATGTAAATCTGTGATAACCGATCGACGCTCCAAGTAACTTTCATAGGGAGGAAGTGGGCCGATTTGGTCAAACGGTCAACTATAACTCAAATTGCATCGTGCCCCCGCGGGGTCTTCGGAAATCCCATAATGAAATCCATAGTGCTGTTGTCCCATTTCCACTTGGGAATAGCGAGGTTCTGCAGCTCCCCGCCGGGCTTCTGATGTTCAGGTTTACCTGTTAACAGGCCATGCACTGTGACACAAAGGTCGCCACATCCCGTTTCATACCGTGCCACTAGAAGGTCCTACGTAAGTCCATGTACATCTTGGTGCTCCCCGGATGCAAGGAATACTTCGCGTAGTGTGCCTCCGCCATAATTTTCCATCGGAGTTCTGGGTCGCTAGGAACACATAGCCCCCCTTTCATCTGCAAGGCCCCATCTTCGCCTGCCACAAAGTCAGACGTCTTCCCCGCCAAGATCAGCTCGTCCGGGAACATGTCATGGAAATCTGCTATGACTTCAGCTTGGGCTGCATCTGCACTTTCCTGCCGGGTGTCTCGAACAGAAGCTAAGTACCCTTCACAGCCCGAATGCAACATATGCCTAGCCGAAATTGCTGATATCACCATTGCCATCTTCGGTGCAGCGCTGCACGAATAGTAGAAGTCTGCCTCGCCGGGTAGATGGAATACGACTCGCTTCTCCGCGCACTCGATTGTTGCATGGCAAGCACCCAACCAGTCCATTCCGAGAATAATATCATAATCCTTAATGTCTAGTACAATGACATCTAAGGCAAGCTTCCGTCCTACGATGCAAATATAACCGTTCCTACAGATCGCATGGGCGGGCATGTCAACTCCCGAAGGGGTACTCACGCAAAGATTCATATTTAAAGGAGTAGAAGCTAATTTATGCTCAACAGTAAAATCAGCAGATACGAAACTATGCGTAGCACCTGAATCGAATAAGACTCTAAAGGACAATTCTCTGAAAAGTAAAGTACCTGTCACGACAGTATAAGAGACGGAGGCCTCATCCCGAGTCAATGCATAGACTCGGCCTTGAGCACCCTAGTGTTGCGGGTCCACTGGTACGGCATTGGCACCGTTTGCTGGAGACCCCTTGTTCTGATTCCCGTTGTTCTGATTTCCGTTATTCTGATTACGTTGCGGCCTAACCATCGATCTTGGACCTCGACAGTCAAAAGCCTAGTGGTCCAGACGACCACATTTGAAACACCCCACAACTCGGCATTCATTCACTCGATGCCCTAATTTGCCGCACCTATGGCAGTACGGTGCCTGGGGCGGACCCCTGTGTTCGAATGTGTGCGAACGCTTGTGCGCTCTAGACCCTCCCGTTTCCTGAGGCCTCTTGTTGTTGTTGGTACGGGGGGTTTGCACATCGACTCTCGGTGGATTGCGCCCAAAGATCCGTTCGCTATTCAGGGCAGCTTCGTAACATTCCCTGTAGGTTTGACATTTCTGGTTGATGACGTCCCTATGCAAATCGTCATTCAAACCTTTCTGAAAACGATAGCACCACGCCTGCTGGTTAGGCAAGAAGTGCCCGGCAAACTTAGCCAGTCTAGCAAACACTGAGTCATAATCATCAACAGACATACTTCCTTGTACCAGATTGTTAAAATCGTCTTCCTTCTGTTGCCGCACGGTCCGAGGAATATATTGTTCAATGAAGGCAGATTTGAATATTTTCCAGGTGATTTTGCAATTGGGATTGGCATCATAAATCCCCTTGCTTAGTGGCTTCCCACCAATCGTGCGCACGCAGTTCCAGTTGAACCGATGCATAGGCCACTCGTTTGGATCCCTTAATGCCAACCAGATTGAAGAGTCCCTCCAGCTTTGCAATCCATTCCATCACCACGTCCGGTTCTGCTCGTCCATTGAACGTTGGTGGATGCATTTTAGTGAACTCTGGTGCTCGGCAGGTATTCCTAGCTGGAGGCTGTGTTTCTTCTGACTCATCTCCACCGCCACAGCCGGCGGCGTGACAGACGTCACTGTTGCTCCCCCGTTGCTGGATACCAAGGATGCGATCAACTGCATCATGGTATCCATTTGCTTTTGTTGAGCAGCAAACTGCGCCTGAATTTGTGCTTGCTGAGTAACCGCTTTCTGTTGCTGCACCTCCATGAGATGCATAAGTCGTTCGGCCATATCGGTAAAACCCGCTCCTCCGGATTCTCCAGAGCTTGCTGGATCGCTCTGAATGGGTTGAGCACTGCTTGCAGTTACAATGTTTTTCTTAGCCATTGCTACAAAAGAGAGTAGCTTGTTAACACTCCAAAAACGATAGATTTTATATCTATGGGCTCATTGTATAGGCGACTCATCTCATGCAGCGGACGCCGAATACAATTCAATTGAGAGGCGCATCAAACTCCTATATTAACTTTTGAAATCCCAAGAAAGTGAAGCCGTGCTCTGATACCAATATGTCACGTCCCGATCCCGTAAGGGTCAATCGTCCTCGCTGGATCCTTTACGGAACCGATCGTCCTCGCTGGGGCGTGATGCCGTGCGAGCCAGGAGTTGCGCTCGCACAAGGCAAGAACGTGCAGTGATAGGAACCCATTTGTAAACACAATTTAGAAAACACATTTACAGATATTTGAACACAAGTATAGGAAGAAACATGCTTTTCATTGATAATTCAGAGTAATTTACATAGAGTTTACATTGATGCGCCTCTCGGCAGCTTGATTTGCATTAAAAAGGAAACTCAAAAGGCAGGGCGCGCTCCATCAGATAGTCCACGTCGTTCATACAGTACGCTCTTGTATAGATTGAAAGTCCAAGCCTCCAAAATGAACTGACTCTAACTATACATCAAAATAGAGGTGCTCCTAACGCCTCCTCGTCTATCCACTAGCGTTGCACCGCCTGAGTGCCTGAAATAGTTGCCCACAACATGGGTCAGTACTCAACTTGTACTGGTGAGTGGGACGAACCCACTCGACTAAATCGACACTAGCTTATTATGGGCGAGCATGCATTAAGATGATCTTCTATAAAGAAGTAAGTGAATTCAATTCATATCAGTTGCATGTTTTGATAGGAAAGAAAAATAACATCAAATCCAACAAGTACATCGGTTGCTTACTCAACCAATGCACGCCTTCCCTGCAACGAAACACATGTATACTTACCATCTATACAAGACAATAAATTAGCATGTGTTCTATTCTATGCGGTCATTGGTGTGATCGACACCTTAGGGACTTAATCCAAGCATTGCGGCGCGCTCTATCAGCACGGATAGCAAGCCCTGCTGGAGGTCCCGCAATGCATTGCGACTAGCACGATCAAATATTTCCCTCCGGATCGATACGGTTCCAGTGCCCCGGAATGCCGTTTCAAGTAAATGCCAAACCTTGTGCACAAGTTGTCCCAGACCATGCAAATGCATGAACAATTCATATATCATACAATGCATCGAAATAAACAGAAGAAGTAAAGCAGCAATATATATCTTATGCAGCAGTTCATATTTTCTCAAGCCGTGTTCCGATTTTGGTATTCCATAGGTCCAAACTCTATCCGAGGCATCAGGCCGCAACCAACAACCAATTTTATTTTACAAATAAACTCAAGTTATAAGGTGTGCAAGCATATAGTAAAACTAGTCTACATTTCCCATGTTCCTTTCTTAGTGGCTGGCATGCATTGTGGCTAAGGATTTCCTAGACGTCCAACCGAGCATCATCGAGTGAACGTTTGAAACATTAGAGATGTGGGCGTGAAGAAGTAGGAAAGAAGGGTCCAAACCACTCACTGGTTAAGGGAAAAGATGCTGAAACAAGGGATCCCGCCTAGCGACGATCAAGCGTTAGTTACGCGGACCTGAAACAGCACGAGCACCGAGTTAGAATCCTTGCCTATCCTTCCTGCCAAACTTTCCAAGAATCAAAGCTCAAAATGATAAAATCAGCAGCGAAAACCAAGCAAATCGAAAGCAACACCAAATCAAAATCCCAAAGCGGCAATCAAGAAAACCAAGCAACCAAACACGAAAACTATTGGACTTGTTTCAATAGAGCCTTTCCATGAGTTGGAAAGGATCATCGCATTTCGTCCGTGGCAAGAAGATGCCGAAGATCTAAGCTACGACTTAGACGGACTAGCCACAAGCCCAATTATATAGTGCGCATCCCGGTCGGATCGGGATTTGAGGCACTACATATACCACCACCACCAGATTCCCCTTCAAGTGATATCATTCTTGCTACTCCTCCCATACCATTATCAATACGGAGGACCACTCACAACAATGCGAAAAATCCTCCTGATACATATGGTTGGGACCTTGCTCAGTTTGTTTCATATAATAACATCTCTTCTTCTCATGGAGCATTCATTGCATCTTTGGATAGTATTACTGTACCTAACAATTGACAGGTTGCCAAGAACGATCTAAAGTGGAAAGCGGCGATGCACGAGGAGTTAGGTGCTCTTGAGAATAACTACACTTGGGAACTGGTAAAACTGCCAGAGGGAAAGAGGGCAGTCGGATGCAAGTGAGTCTTTATTGTGAAGCAGAACCTAGATGAAAAAGTAGAACACTACAAGGCTAGACTAGTGGCAAAAGGATACAGTCAGACGTACGACATTGACTATGATGAGACCTTTGCACCAGTGGCGAAGATGAGCACCATCAGGACCCTGATTTCTTTGGCAGCGAATGGTGGATGGAAGCTACACCAACTGGATGTGAAGAATGCGTTTCTTCATGGGAATCTAGTGGAGAAAGTGTACATGGAGATACCACCAGGATTTTGCACCGATAAGACAGTGGGCAAGGCCTGTAGGTTGAAAAAGTCCCTCTATGGACTGAAGCAGTCTCCTCGAGCGTGGTTTGACAGATCAGGAGAGCAATGATAGGAATGGGATATCAGCAGATCAATGTTGATCATACTGTGTTTTTTCGTCGGAGTGGAGGCAACATCACCATGCTTGCGGTGTATGTGGACGATATGATTATCACAAGAGATGATGAGCAGGAGATTGCCTGACTCAAGGGGAAGCTTGGCAAGGAGTTTAAGGTGAAGGACCTTGGCCTTCTTCGATACTTCCTTGGGATTGAGATTGCTCGAGAAACTGAGGGGATTGTTCTTTCTCAGAGGAAGTATCCGCTGGACCTTCTCACATAGACGGGGATGTCGGGATGCAGACCTGCAGCGACGCCGATCAACCAGGGTTTCAAGCTGTGTGCTGAGGCTGGAGAACCAGTTGACCGAGACAGATACCAGAGACTGGTGGGCAAGTTGATCTATTTGAGCCACACACGTTCTGATATCTGCTTACTCCAAAATATTCGACATTATGTATGCTCTTTAGTCCCAAAAAAAAAAATTGTAAACATATAGAGAACACACATCAAGTATTGATCCATCTAAATTTCCTCTCTATTAAAGTACGTATTGGCCCAACGTGGCCTCAATGGTATATTGACCGAACTCAGAAATCGTTGGCTCATCCAAAAATTAATGTGAAGTATTTTGTTGGACTTCTGGTGACTCGACTCAATATAATCTTGATTCAGGAACTTTGAACAATGGAAATGTGTTTGATTCAACAGAAGAGCTTGATTTAACGGACAAGCATTAACAGATCTTTGGGATCCAAACGCTAATTTCCAAATGTTCCTGGGACTCAAAATCTATTTAGCACTTAAAAAAGAAAAGAAAAATCTTGCATCTATACAGATCCCAATAATAATTTTACCTTTTTGCTTCCGGACTGTACCCAATTACATAGTAAGTAATTGCTGTCCAAATGAAAGACTCCACTAAAGAAATTGGGATCTTCAGAATACAGGATGGAATTGTGTATGCCCATGCAGGATAAAAGTTGCAGTCCCTTTGTTTGTAGATTATTGGTCGTTTAGAAATAGACAGTGTCAACTCTGCTATTCCGTTGGTCATAAGCCTCATTAGTGAATAATCTAGAGAACCCATAAAGTAACTTGCATGCACTAGATTCATATCCATCTGTGTGCGTAGAAACGAAGTCATGGTTATAAGCGCGGTAATCACAAGCTGCAGAGGACAACAGGCATGTTTGAGACCAGTTACACCATAAACTAGAAAATAGTCATTTAGGTTAAAGTTTTATGATTGCAAGCAATTACCTGAATTATTTTGAACACATAAATGTAAGATTCCCTTTTCATAAGAAGAAGTTCTCTTTCCGTGCAAGTTTTGAGCAAGTCCCATTTTGTCAAAGCGTAGGTGCTAAGGGCTAAAGCCTTTTTGTGTGACTGAGATATAGCAAGTGGTCTTGAGAGCTCTTCTTCCTGTTTCTTTCCTATATTACTCTCCTTGAATTTCAAGGAGAACTCGTCTGCAGTAATATAGACATGCGGCAGGTCTTTTTGGTACCAGTATTCTGCTTGATCCTTTCTGGAAATGACCTGAACTGACACCAAACACTGTGAGCAATTAATATTTTCTATATCATATCACAAGAAGAGGTAATCTTGTTGAAGTTTCATTTACCTCCTGAAGGAAGTCAGCTATGTCCTTTCTCTCTGGGCACCTGAAACCACATTCTTCAAAGAATTCAAGAATAAGATCTCGAGGGCCATGGTATATTATCTTCCCTTCTGCCACCAAGATGATATCATCAAAAAGACTAAAAGTCTCTGGTGCTGGTTGAAGAAGTGATATTAGAGCGGTGGCTTCAGTAATGTGAACAAATTGCTGAACACAAGATACTATCTGGAAGGTTGTGGAGCTGTCTAGACCGTTTGATATTTCATCCATAAAAAGTGCTCTGTAAGGTCCGACAAGCATCTCTCCTGTCATATACAACCGACAACTCGTCACATGGAGAATATGATTAGCAAGAGCGGAACCGTGATAGTTGGATTCTTTAAAGGGTACATATCTCTTTATTCACTCTAGTTTTCTGGAGAAAACACTAGTTTCATATCAAATACTTAAGAAGCTGTTAAATAGTGCTCTATGCATAGGAATACTAGACAAAATAGATCTAAATGCAGAACCTGTAGTAAGCCTTTTCTTCTGACCTCCTGATATCCCTCTTTTCATTGCATCGCCTGCAATTGTGTCTGAACACATGTCCAGTCCTAGGATCTGTAGGGCAGTTGTTGTTTTGGGGGATAATTGTCAGCAAATGTGGCATAGCTACTTCAGTAAAAGGAATCTTACGACCTACTACTGATTGATTAAATATTGTGACTAACTTGAGAGTTACTTCAGTTTTCAAATATATAATGTAATTGTAGGCTTTTGAGTTTTGATCTAAGTTGTTCTGTTGTGTTACCTTTATAATGTAGTATGTTTGGAGGCTTTTCTGCAATCCCGCAACGGAAATGCCCTGTTAGATAAAAACATTGGTGATGTGTGAATATAACTGAAGACTTGAAGAGAACAATCTTGCACGGGTTTACTTTTCTTAAAATATATGAAAAGGTTGAGTTGGAATTTTTATAATGGTCAATTCAATTTTGAGCAAAAAGAGCTAGTGTGGTCTCATGTGGGAATTCCTAAGTAATTCCTATATGATGATAAATAATCAACAGAGTTATATCAGAAAAGCTAAAAACTGCATACCTGAGTGACGGATATAGTGAGATGATATATTGATGTCTTCTACTACGTAATAGGACAGAAAAGAGTTACGAAAATGCTAATTAAACGAAGTAAAATAATTTGGATCTTGTTTTTGTACGTGCTGGTGTCTTGTTTTTTTTTCTTTGAGAGAACCGGTGGGAGAAAAGAATCCCTTCCCCCCCTTCTCCCCGGGTTTCATTAAATAGGATTTTAACAAACTATCTCATACCCTACACGAGGCTACTTACAATATTACTCTTGGTATAATAGAATATTCTTGGTATATTTGTTGGTATATTAGAATATTAGTGGTATATTTGTTGGGATTTTAGAATATTCTACAGGTGGTTTTAATGGGGTATTAATGTAAGATGAAGGGTTGTAAGGCTATAAATAGCCAAGAGATTATCAATAAAAAATATAATTACTCCAAAATATTCTACATGATATCATAGCCCAAACCCTAGCCACCACCGCCACACCGCCCGCCACCACCGCTGCCGCACAGCTCGTCCGCCGCCACCACCGTGAAGCCGCGACTCCAATGGAACCTTTTGCCGCGGTTCCTGGCGTCTCCCGCGGGTCGTTCCAGACGTTGACATCGAAGGCCTAGATCTGATGGATGAGAGACATGATTGGGTCTAGGAGAGAACGAAGAGGGCGAACGTTAATCGTGGGACGGGTGTGAGGTGATCGGAGAAGAGGAGGATCGATAGAGGAGATCATCAAGAAGTTGGACTCTGCGGAGGTCGCAACGTTGATGAAGCTGATGAAACTGTTGGCTGGTAAGAGCGCGATACGAACATTGGCGAAGTTGGAGCTTCCATACATCGATCTGAAGCTTGATGGACCGGCCACCTACCTGAGTTGGTTACGACGGGTGAGGAGAACCCTCGCAGGGAAGAACCTAGAGGATTTCTTGTCAGGAGAGAAGACAGAGCCGGATGAGGGCTCGACAGGACGCGACGAGTGAAAGTCCACTCATATGGTGGTATACATTTGGCTCCTCAATTCTTTAGTCCAGTCGATCGCCGCCACAGTGGATGGCCTTGAGATGGTGAAAGACGTGTGGGAGAAGTTGAGGAGAACCGATGATGGTGTGGGGAATAACTTGAGGGTTTTCCAAATCAAGAGGGAGATCGACGACACCGTACAAGGAGAGAAGATGGTACAGGAGTATGCCACGGAATTGGAGCGTCTGTGGTTGGATTATGATCAGTTCTCAGATCGGACGAGCTGCGAGGACCCGAAGTGTAAGAAGAGACAGAAATGTCTGCAGGAGAGGACGATAAAGTTTCTTAAGGGGCTGGCTGTAGTGTTTGCTCAGATGACATCACTACTTCTAGCCCAACCGAATATTCTTACACTTGAGGAGGCTATCTCGGCCATGATCCAGGAGGACTCGTATCAAGCTACATGCAGGGACAGGTGGTCCTCCTGAAGGGAAGACAGCACTGGCGGTTGCCAATTCAGGCGGCACAGGACCTAAGGGAGACCCCCGACGATGTTACAACTGCAGGAAGTGGGCCATCTGAGATATGCTTGCACTAAACCACCCAAGGAGGAAGATTTAGGTGGCGGACATGGACAGTTTGGAGGACGTGGTCGTGGGGGTCGACGGGGTGGTCGAGGAGGTTATCGGACGAACCTGCTGGTAGCAGAAGGCGAGGAGGGAGCTAATGGTGCCTATACTGAGGAGGATCAGGCACTACTGGACATGCTGAAAGTACTCAGGAGAAAGTAGAGAGCGTCAAGCAATGGAGACAGGAAAAGTGGGACTGAGGAGGCGTCCACCTCAGTCTTCGCCAGAGGCAACACTGCCATGTATGCCCATCCATCGAAAGGTACTGATGACTCACTCGCCCTTACATCTATGTCTTTCCTTAGATCGTCGAACTGGATTGTCGATTCGGGTGCGTCTCAACACGTGACAGGAAATGCTAGTGAGTTCTCTTCCTACACTCACCTAGCATCTACAGACAACATTCAAACAGCCGATGGTACTTTCCAGCCAGTGATCGATAAGGGTACTGTCGATTGTACAGGTTCAATAAGATTATCCAATGTTTTATATGTTCCTTCTTTTCCATTCAGTCTTTTGTCCATTAGTTCTATAATCCTCCAACTAAAATGCATTGTCTCTTTTGATATTCCTAAGGTGATCTTCCAGGAGAAGGAGATAGGACGAAGACTTGGGACTAGAACTTGGAATGATGGACTGTGGTACCTGGATCGGGAAGGACTGGATTCGACATTGGTGTATGTGGCAGAAAGGGCAGGAATGAGAGGACCAAAGATGAGTGCCGAGGATACACTGATACTCCATCACAGGCGGTTGGGACACTCCTCTTTTGGTATTTTGAGTAGGTTGTATCCATCTATTTATGAGAAGCCAAATAAGGAGAAACTAGTATATGATACATGTGATTTAGGCAAACTTACTAGAAGCTCATATATTGGTTCAGGCCGTAGGAGCTCTTCTGTTTTTTATATTATACATTATGATGTCTGGGGGACGTGCGCCACAACTACTATGAATGGTTATAAGTATATCGTCTCTTTTATTGATTGTTCATCTCGCGTCACCTGGCTGTATTTGATGAAGAATAAGAGTGAGGTCTTTGCCTGTTTCCGGAATTTTAATAAACATGTCCACACTCAGTACAGAGCAGTGGTGAAGGTACTAAGGTCTGACAATAGAACATAGTATACCAACAAAGCTATTGAGGAATACATGTCAACCCAAGGGATACAGCATCAGACCACCTGTGCATACACACCAGCACAGAATGGAGTGACAGAAAGGAAGAACAGACACCTTCTGGAGGTGGCAATGAGCATGATGATTGCCATGAATGTCCCACAGAGTCTGTGGGGGCATGCAATGTTGACAGCAGCTCGATTGATCAACAGGATGTCCTCGAAGGTACTGGGATGGAAGTCTCCATGTGAGATATTGCAAAAAAATAATAGTGGAATACTCCTACTAAAGGTGTTTGGCTGTGTATGTTTTGTAAAGGACAATAGACCGTTTGTTGGAAAACTTGACCCAGAGCAGTCAAGTGTCTATTCGTGGGCTATTCGGCGACTCAGAAGGGGTACGTGTGCTGGAGCCCAGTAAAGAAGAAGAAGTTTGTATGGAAGTTAACTTCAGGGAGTTTCAGCCATACTACCGTCAGGAGGGAACCTCATCCATGAGCAACTCGCTTGCTACTGAGAGTATGAGGCGAGAGAGAGAGATTAGTGAGAGTGTGGTGACCGATTTAGGAGTATGGCATGGAGGAACGTTTGAGGAGGAGCATGAGAGTGAAAAAGAACAGGGGAAGGCGATGAGAGGTGTTAGGCCCACGGCTCAGGGGGAGTTACTTACCTACAGCAGGAAAGGAAAGCAAACTGTAGGACCAATACCTATAGTGCCAGTGAAAGTCCTTTGCCTGCGTCCGTCTCAACTCCTGAGACACCTATACCACCACCACCAGATTCCCCTTCAAGTGATATCATTCTTCCTACTCCTCCCATACCATTATCAGTACGGAGGACCACTCGCAGCAATACGAAAAATTCTCCTGATAGATATGGTTGGGACCTTGTTCAATTTGTTTCATATAATAACATATCTTCTTCTCATGGAATATTTATTGCATATTTGGATAGTATTTATGTACCTAACAATTGGCAGGTTGCCAAGAACGATCCAAAGTGGAAAGCGGCGATGCACGAGAAGTTAGGCGCTCTTGAGAAGAACCACACTTGAAAACTGGTAAAACTGCCAGAGAGGAAGAGGGCAGTCGGATGCAAGTGGATCTTTACTGTGAAGCAGAACCCAGATGGAAAAGTAGAGCGCTACATGGCTCGACTAGTGGCAAAATGATACAGTCAGACGTACGACATTGACTATGATGTGACATTTGTACCAGTGGCAAAGATGAGCACCGTCAGGACCCTAATTTCTTTGGCAGCGAATGGTGGATGGAAGCTACACCAACTAGATGTGAAGAATGCGTTTCTTTATGGGGATCTAGTGGGAGAAGTGTACATGGAGATACCACCAGGATTCTGTACCGATAAGACAATGGACAAAGTCTGCAGGTTGAAGAAGTCCCTCTATGGACTGAAACAGATTCCTCAAGCGTGGTTTGACAAATTCAAGAGGGCGATGATAGGGATGGGATATCAGCAGATCAATGCTGATCATACTGTGTTCTTCCGTAGGAGTGGAGGCCACATCACCATGCTATGTGGACAATATGATTATCACAGGAGATGATGAGCAGGAGATTGCCCGACTCAAGGGGAAGCTTGGTAAGGAGTTTGAGGTAAAGGACCTTGGCCTTCTTCGGTACTTCTTTGGGATTGAGATTACTCGAGAAGCAGAGGGGATTGTTCCTTCTCAGAGGAAGTATGCGCTGGACCTTCTCACAGTGACAGAGATGTTGGGATGCAGACCTACAGCTACGCCGATCAACCAAGGGTTCAAGCTGTATGCTGAGGCTGGAGAACCAGTTGACAGAGACAGATACCAGAGACTGGTGGACAAGTTGATCTATTTGAGCCATACACGTTCTAATATCTGCTTTGCAGTGAGTGTGCTGAGCCTCTATATGCATGACCCAAGGAAGGGTCATATGGACGCAGTGTACCAGATTCTAAGATACTTGAAGGGTGCCCCCGGAAAGGAGTTGATATTTAGGAAGAATGATCACTTGAGCATTGAGGGCTACTGTGACTCTGACTGGCTAGATGTACTGATGACAAGAGGTCTACTTCGGGCCATTGCATATTTGTAGGAGGCATCTTGGTCTCTTGGAGGAGTAAGAAGCAGTCGGTGGTGGCCAGATCGACAATTGAAGCAGAGTACAAAGCTATGACCTTGGGAGTTGCAGAGCTGCTATGTCTGAAGAGTATGATTGTGGAGCTGAAACTGGATCAATGAGCCAAGATGAAGCTATGGTGTGACAACCAGTCAGCCATCAGTATCGCCAACAATCTAGTGCAGCATGACATGACCAAACACATCGAGATCGATAGGTTCTTCATCACGGAGAAGTTGGACCGTGGATTACTGGAGCTAGGTCATGTTTCAACCAAGGAGCAGATAGCAGACAGTATGACCAAGGGACTTAGCTCTGCAGATATGATTAGAGAATGTGACAAGATGGACTTAGTGAATATCTTTCGCCCATCTTGAGGAGGAGTGTTGGTATATTAGAATATTCTTGGTATATTTGTTGGTCTATTAGAATATTATTGGTATATTTGTTGGGATATTAGAATATTCTACAGGGGGCTTTAATGGGGTGTTAATGTAAGATGAAGGGTTGTAAGGCTATAAATAGCCAAGAGATTATCAATAAAAAATATAACAACTACTCCAAAATATTCTACATTTACAAATACCAAAATAAATGTAGAGAGAAGCAAAAGTATCATTAATGACTACTAGAAGGATCAAGATAATAGCTCCATCTTGATCTGGTTGCCCTCTCATCCATGTGTTGCTATACCAAAGTCGAATTGGGAAGTCTCATTTTTTCTCTTGCCCCTTCTTGGTGAATCCCTTGCCCAAGATTTAATTAAAGACAAAACAAAAGATGCTTTGTTGGATGTTTCTGTATTTATTATTGAATACTCTAATCAGAGTGTCCCACATCCATCGGTCCTTTCTTTTAATTCTCTGATCCCTCCAAGTCCCCCAGAGAGAATTAATTAATTGAACATTGAACATGGATGACCAATGATATTGAACTGAGCCTTGCAAGCTTTCTCAAATTGGACGAGTAACCTTGCACTTAAGTGACAGCTAGTCAGTGACTCCTTTTGACTATTGCAAAACCCATAAGTATGAAACCTTGCACTTCAGTGTCTTGTTAAGCATAAGATATACTTGCCATTCCTATTCATGTCAATCAGCTTGTATTTGTCAATAATTTTCTGGAACATGCAGAAATTATTAGAATATGCTGGTATTATCTATTCTTTTAAGCTTTTATGATACAATATATCCATCTATCAAGTTTGATAATGCATCATGTTTCATCTAGGTACAACATTTTTTTTCTCCTGACCTGTTGCTGAAACTAAGAACAGAGACAGGATTTTGAGTCTGATACTCTATGTTCTAAATCTATTAACTTCAAGAGTTAAGACTGACAAGTGACAAACAACATGCATACAACTTTTATGTCCCAGTTCAAAATTGAAAGAGAAGTAACAATGATGGCAGCTTTATAATATATACCTTCATGTAAGCATCTATTTCAAAGTCAGGGACGATTCCTGCCAGTTTTTCCTGTAGAATTACCTCTGACATGATACCTTGAACAAACAAGAAACCCAGTTACTGAAATGTATTGTCTTGTAGATTCAGGCACACACAAAGAAAATTTACTTTCATTTTGATCAAGACATTACCTTCTCTGCTTCCTACTCCTTGAAATCTTGCTGCAAAATCAAGTGTTTCTCTTACTGTCATTTCAGGAATATGCAAGTCGTGCTGGCTAACATAAGCTGATGTCCTTTCAGGTACAAACTCTTCTAGTTTAATACCGTTGTAGGAGATTGCACTTATGACCTGTGACTGTAAATCACATTTTCTATTAGCACTTCATGAACTGCAAATTTATTGAATCTAGTGACCTTAATGATATGTTCTAATTAAGCACCTCTTTCCTTTTGAACAGCTACAAAATAAGACTGATTGACTGGTTATACCTTTAAGGGTTGACTTAGTTTCCCTGCAAGGGCCAGCAAGAGTGTCGTCTTCCCACAACCTGGAGGACCTAGTAGAAGAGTCATCCTGCAAGTCATCTAAATTACATATGGAGAAAACTATATTGCATAATACCACATTTGTTGATATCATTTGGTGTATAAGTGATGAAGAACAATTGAGATTATGAATTAGGAGAGAACCACAGAATATAGAACCATTATTCTTGAAGTGATTTAGGTGCCACTGTAGGTGGGGCAGCCATCAAGATGCAAGCCAAGGGATTAAGTAGCCTAATGACGTGACTTGGCCTATCTGTGTGGATGCTTGGCAGGTTCTAGGAAGCTCTGTTTCACAAGCATCAGCATGGATGAAGCACAGAATCTATTGGATGTAGTCAGAAGTAGGTGGCATTACGCAATCCTAGACTGATGTAAAAAGGGTTGGGAGGGTTTAGGAGACATAGTAGCATTATTAACTACTATGCCACTCTAACAATCACATGTATTCTCCGAAACTGATATGTATTTACCATTTTGTTTAGTTTTGTTTTTGCGAGTTTGAAACTGGCAAGACATCAGTCTTCCCTACCCATGATTTGAGATATTTAAAACAACTCCATAAATAGCAATAAACACTCTGAAACGTAAACCTAATGGTGAAACGAACGTGCAATTCACAATATGACACATGCAATTAAATGGTTCATAGATAATGTCCACCTCGAAGTAGTCCGAAGTGCACCCTTATTGTAACCATTTCCATTTGTGGCAATCCATTTTGAAATCAAATTGAAACTCCTTAGATTGGTTGATGTTCTGCTACACAGTTCTTTTCTTGTTGTCGATATCCTAAATATTGATATTCTGTTAAACAAAACTTTCTGAAAAAGTTCTGCTCCAGGTCGGCTCTTCCTTTAGGCAAATGAAGCAGTTGCCTAGGGCCCCACTTTTTTAGGGGCCCCAAAAATATGGGATACTTAGTATATAGATATATATGTAATCATCAAATTTTATCTTTTTTTTTTTTTCTTTGAAAGGTCCGGACAAGCTATATCTAGCTGGAAAAAGAAGAATATAGAAAATGATACAGTTGGCTTGGTAAAACGTGACAATCAATTAAGATCAGTTACCGCTTCTTTCTCTCCTCCATTGTAGAAATTACCGTACCGTCCTTGTCTTTTCATCTTTCATGTTTTATATAAAGAGAAAAAAAAAAGTAGAAGCCATACTCTCTCTCTCATATGGGATACTAGTATATAGATATATTTTCAAAAATGGTCTTATATTTGGACTTTTGCCTAGGGCCTCTAAATGGCTTAAAAGAAAAAAAAATCAGAATTCTGACATATGTTGAAAATCTGTTGGGACGTAGAATTCTGCCTAATTCTAAATATTCTGCGGATGCAGAATTCTGCCATATGTTAAAATTCTACTAGGATTGATAATCCTGCCGGATGCTGAAATTCTGTTGGGATGCATAATTCTATCAGATGCTCAAAATTCTACTGAGATACTAAATTCTACCGGATAAAGAAAAACTACACATTAACAAGCAGCCAAACTACAACAAGTAGACAACCGAAGTTGTCAAACAAGAGTCAAGCTCTGAATAATAATAAACTGCTTGTAATTCGTCGTCGACGATCTTGGGGTGGTGAAAACCACCGATGCTCTAAGTGAGATTCGACCCTCATCGTCGAATTGCTTCAATTAGCAAGTTTAGTTGAACTTCTGGAATGCTTCATTGAGACCCATGCGAGAAGAAGAACGAAGCTTCTTAGGACTCGCTCTAATTTGGACTCGCTCTGAGCATGAACTGCTGTAGCTGCTTCTCTTCTTCTTCTTCTTCAAAATAGGAACCAATAGATGAAAGAGAAGAGGTAACTCATCAAGATTGTCACCTCTCTCCAAAGCACAACCCTATTTATAGGGATATTTCAGGTGTAACTTCCCCACAAGCCCACATGGGACGGTTTTTAGGGAATATTCTCCTAAAATGTTGGACGACTAGCCATCCTACAACCCTACATGTGGCGGTTTACTAACCAACCTTGAAAGCAACGCTCACAGAATGCATTAGAAAAACGTCGCAAAACTACACGAACTCACATAACACATAATGACGCAATCTCGTGCAAAAGCGCCCGATGCTTGTGTGAAGTGCAAAGTGCACCCATTTGTGCCCTTCGTCCACGTTACGTACCCGTGCCCGAGCCTGAGTTTGAGTCCCCGAGCTCAAGTCACTAGGCCCCTTTAGAGTATAGCTCTAATGGGTCTTCGCATAGAAATAATATGGCCAGTATTCTAAAATTCATTGTGGATTCGGTGCGGAAGAGGGCCGCCTAGGCGGCAGAACAATTTTTTAAAAAAAATTGATATCTATAATACAAATTTGAAGTTTGGAACTCAAAATTTGATATCCAAATATATTCTAAATCCATACTACAATTCATAAATTTTTTTAAAAAAAATTTAAAATTTGAAATCTATATTACAAATTTGAAATTTTAATATTCTAAATTCAAATACAATTTTAAAATTCAAACAACATATCCATAATACAACTAAGCATAAGAAAAAAAAAATCAAAAAAAACTTAAAATTCGAACAGCCACATAGGACCGAATAGGGCCACACAACCGCACAAAACAGTCGAAAAATGGGAGGTTCGGTTCGGCCTAGGGCCGCCTAGCGCCTAGGCCGATTTTTAGAGCACTAAATATAGCAAAAACTAAAGCTTCTTGTGGGATTTGAACATTGCTCACTATAAAATCCTCCACCATACCAACTACTTGAGCCAACACTCCCCATGTGTTCAATTCAATAAATGATAATCCAAATATTAAAATAACATACTTTGGGTTAGCCACATTGGTTAGACCGGGTCACTAGTGCCAAATTCAAACATAATCCCAACAATCTTCTCATATATTTCAATATGAGCATTCTCCATAGTGATTGTACATTGTGTATTATGATAGATAACTAGAACTTGAATCTTCATGCATGGGTTAAACTATAATACAAATACTTTGAATGAACTAGGCCTTGAATTCAATATTGTAACTACAATTATTCCCACTCATATTAACTGCATCAACTGTGCTCCTCGTCACACGTTTAAGGCCATGTGTCGATCTGGTTTCTGTGTATGTATCTTGAACGTCTACAAACTTACCCTCAAGATACGACATGCATCTATATTCATACACGTAGGTGAGTTCTTTACTTAGATAGTTTTAATAACCCAACATGAAACCTTTCGCCTCCTTCCGATGCTACGTCGATATGACATGGCCTGAATCTGCGGTCTCTTTACCTAATGGTGGTATCACCCCACTGTAGCATAAGGTACCAACCTCTTTGGAGTATTATACTACCTCTCTCACTTTTCATCATTGGGGTACCTGCTCCTATGAGATGCTATACCGTCATGACATGGCCTAAAGCATAGGTCTCACCTCATGTGGTTTCACGCCACTATAGCATGTGGTACTAAGCGTCTTTGTATTACTGAGTTACATGTATTTCCTGCAAAGCACACCGCTCATTAAGGATTTTAAAGTCATCCTCTCACGGGACTTGCTATATATTTAGAGCATATAGTAGACTACAAAGGTTTCCGGAATCTAATCCCACTAATGTTCTTAAAGGAAATGCCTTTGTACGTAATGTACTCCAATCAATGGTCTTTTTTTGAACCAAAAGTAACATGTCTATTATATTTTTTTTTAACTAATAGCATAGTACTTTATGGTAAAATTATAAATATTTACCTCAGAACTCCCTCAATCTCATTTTCTTTCCTGTGTCTGCGACAAGCTAAAGCCTGAGGTCCTTGGTGAACAGATCCGCTAGATTTTGATGGCGCCAAGCATCTACCATTGTAATGGTTCCATCTGTTATGTGGTCATTCAGTGCTCTGCATCCCAGTTACACCACCAGTCATTCCGCGGGTCGCGCGTAGAGTTAAGCCCTACTTCAATAAGGCATTGTTGCTACGAAGTCTCATAATTATCTTCTTCCTATTAAAGAGAGCATCTAATACCACTGTTGCAATGATCTCTTTGTCGCAATACATTGGTATAGCAGGGAACGTGCGCACCCACTAGAGGAAGATCATACATGAGCTCCCGAAGTCATTATGCTTCATCCATCATTGTGGCCAGTGCAAAGGACTGATTCCATTAAGGGGTATGAGAGCAAAGTCCGCTTCTTCGATTTTCACGATATAGAAGATCCACCTTTGAAGAATACAAATCCTCTTGTGGATCTTCCGCTCTCCTTCTCTGAACACCAATTGACATCATTGAAACCTTCCACTACTTGAGGATCACCATAGAAATGTATAACATATTTCTGAGTCTTTTTGAGCTATCTCATAACTGTTTTCACAGCTTTCTAATATTGTACATCCGAACTGTTTGTGTACCGACTCAGCATTCCCACAACGAAAACCATTTCATGCCTTTTACAACTCATAGCATACATCAGACTACCAATGATGCTTGAATATTTCATCTTCCTGGAAATTCAAAGGAGAACCAAGTATGCAAGTTAAAGAAGTCATTTATAGTCTCAAACAGAGTTCTCGTGTCTAGTTTTGAGAAATTCAATGCAATTTTTGGATTTTGGCAGTCATGCAAATCATTAAGTCTTGGTCAAAACCAACGAGTTTGGGACCGTTATCTTGATGATTTGTATTGATGATATCCTTTTATTTGACATTGATGTTAAGGGCATCATCGAGACCAAGGAACATCCACAAAGCATTTTGTTACCAAAAATTTAACACCATCACTGTTTCCTATGCATTAAAATAGCTTACAACAAAAAATACGTTCTTCCTCAGAGCAAGTATGCTATAGACAAGCTACATGAAATCGGGTAACTTGTTAAACCAGTTGATACTCCTATAGAGAAAAACCTATTTGTGGCCTGACAATGATGGTGATTTCAATCACAAGTCTCAGATATGAGACTAATGGGCAAGTTGATTTACCTAATGGTTACTATGACTGATATTTCCTCTGTTGTGGGTCTAGTTAAGTTATACAGATCCAAGCAATGCCATTGAGGGTCAGCAATAACGGTCTCTATATGGTGAAAGAATCTCCTGGAAAAGATTTTTTATACCTGCCCCATAGGCACCTAATATTGGGTCTCATTCTGATGCTAACTATGTTGGCTCGAAAACATATAGCAGACCCACATCTAGCTATTGCACTTTGTATTTGTGAAAATCGTATCACTTGAACAAGTAAGAAACACAGTTGTAGCTAGATCGAGAATTGAGACAGAATATAGAGTTATGACTCATATGTTGGGAATAGATGTTGGGAATAGGGTGTGACTCGAACCGGAGTTGACCTATGAAGTGTGATATTGGACTGGCCCATATGCTTTAAAAGAAAATTTTAATGTAAGATTTGAATCAATCCCAATTATCTACACCGCATGATCCCATTTTCTACCCGATATAGGACTAAATTATCAACTCTATTGTCACCACTTTTTTAGCACTCAACCGAAAACGAGATGCAATCCAACAATCTCCATCTTAGCTCATTTTCGCTAGCTAAGCAACCAAGCACCCCAAATATCTTTGCTCGTTCCCACCAATCGAGCACCCAAAAGATCCAACATATTGTCATTTTGATCTGTTCGCCACATAACCAAACCAACATGTTCATCCACACTATCATTGTGTGCCTACTACAACATCTTGGTCCACCTTGGAAGTATTAGACCCATCTTTGAAGCCAATTCGTATAGTTGACTCCAACATTATGTCTGATCTGTCTTCCTGTGAATGTCTGACACCCAGACAACCTTATGGAGGATGCTATTTAACTTCACCTTGAGAAGAGAACCTGTATAATCCGATTATACGCATCAAATTTCAACATAATCTGTCTCAAACCTATTAGAGCTGCCCAAACCAATCCCGTAACCTTGGGCTCTGATACCACTTGTTGGAAATGCGGTGTGCGGAGTTGGCCCATGAGGTGTGATATTAGACTGGGCCTATATGAATTAAAAGAGAATTATCATGTAAGGCCTGAACCAATCACAATTATCTATACATCATGATCCCATTTTCTACCCGATAAGAGACTAAATTATCAAACTCCATTGTCACCATTTTTGAGCGTTCAACCAGAAACGAGGTACAATCCAGCATCATACTGGTTGTGAGGTGATGTGACTGCAAACATCGACAGACAACCATGGCTTTAGTTACACTAAGACATTGTCTATGCATTACGATAACCAAATAACCAAACTGCCAACTTTATGTTAGCAATCCACTTTTCACAAAAGAAGCAAATCCATCGAGTTGGATTATAACTTCGCTCGAGAGGCAATTATGAGCAAGTAGATTTGCACTCCATTCACTAGTTCCAAAGTTCAAATTGTAGTTCTGTACAAAACCGTTATCTTCAATCAAGTTCACCACCTTATATACCAAGCTGGACGTGCTTGATATATATGCTCCAGCTTGAGGGAGACTTAGAATAGTAAGTAACTTGATATTGTTACTAAAATGTGTCCATACTTGGTATCTCTCTGTACTCCTTTAGTACCACATTCGATAAACTAAAGAGGAAGGTTCACCCTCTCATATATATATATATATATATATATATATATATATTGCACATCAATGAAGCCACTCTATTATGCTGAGCATCTCTATCTCGACGGTCAAGAAATAATTGGTCATGGAGCTTGGCAATTGCATCAGTTAAGCATAGCACAAGGGGAATCGTTAGATAAATCATGTGCAGTGAGACCACTATATTTTCAGGTTAAGAGTGATGGGATCTTATTTGAAGTAGCTGCCATTAACTAGGGGGTAGACCAATACACGTTTATTAGGGGTACATTGATTGAGGCGATGAGAAATGGTATGATAGTTGCTATTGTTGGAGGAGATGATCTTTAATGAAGTTGAATGGAAGAAAAGGCTTTATTTAACACATCCTAAAGGTTTGAGATGAATAATTTCTAATTTCTGATGTTAGATTTCAGTTCTACACTCTTTTGGTGAATGAAGATCCTATAAGTTCATGTAAATCTGAGAACATTGGGAGTTTATAAGAATTTTATTATCTCTCTCCAGTTTTTCGTATCCCTATTCTGCTTGTACAGTGAAGTCCTTTTTTCCCCTTTATAGTAGTAAATGTCCCTAGTTTTGTCTTACTGCATATGAGAAGTGTAATCATTATTCATCAGAAATTTAACCCAAATAAAACCTATACTACTTCTGAAACTATCAAAGATTTTGATCTCAAAATGCTAGGAAGAAACTTGCTGTCTAGAGAAGGAACTTGCATTCCACATTTACGGATCTAGAGTGAAAGAGGTAATAACAGACTCGAAGTTACAAGTTGAGAACATTTTATAGCTCTAGAACGACCTGATGGATCACTGGCGCTAGCCGCTATGTTGACAACATCAGACAGGTGTGGGTATTGGAGAGGACAGTAAAGACCCTTTAGAAGCAGAGGTAAGGTTAGTCATTTTTCAATATCATTATTCATCTATAATTCCAGGATTTGTCTGAGTCAGGTAGTATGTACTATTTCTCTCTTGGATAACGAGCATTCCTATTTGAATCAAAATAGTTATGGATTATTATTATGTGGCAACTTGCATTTGAACATTTGAATGTCTTGTCTTTTACCATTACAAATGAAAATACTTGAGCTTTATTATCATTGGCAATATTACTTATGATTTAACATTAGTCAAATGTTATCACTCTATAGTATGGGATCTCAAATAAAAGGCTAAATTGCAACTTGATACCCTCAACTATTCGAGTTTCAACTTGATACCCTCAACTTTGACATGTACTAACTTAATACCCTCTCTCAACTAATATTTTCAATTTGGTACCTTCCATCACTCCAGAGTTAAATTTTCCGTTAGAAAAAACAAACAAAAAATTTGCCTAAACTACACCCCCCCCCCCCCACCACCACCATCCCTGATGCCCCTTCTTCCCCACACCTCCACCACCACCCTGTCGGCAGGCCCAGCCACGCCACCCCCCTACACACCCCACCCCAACACCCCCCAACCCCCGCCGCATGTACCCCGCCCTCCCCGAGCCCCTCTCCGCGCTCCCCACCTCCCTCCCTGAGCGCCCCCCCTCCCCGTCGTTGCCGCTGTTGTGCCCCCCCCCCACCCCATCTCTTCCGGCTGCCAACACCAGAGAAAGAGGGGGGGAGGGGAGAGAAAGGGGAGGGTAATTTTGTTATTTTTCTTTTCGGTTAACACCGTTAGGACAAAAATGAAGAGAGAGAGAGAGTATTAAGTTTGTTGAGAGTATTAAAGGATTTTTTAGTCCCACATGGAGTATAGTAGTAGATAGAGGAGTTAGCCTCTCCTATATATATGTAGCTCCACATCAATAATAAACAAGACAAGTATTCTACTAAATTTCTATTTGGTATCAGAGCCAATCCCCCATTTTTTTCAAACCCTAACCCTAACCCCCTCCACAGCCGCCCCCCCTCTTCAGCCACCAGAAGCCGCCGGCCAGCAGCACTCCTCTCCGTCGGCACCTCCCAGCCGCCGGCCAGTAGCCCCCTCCCCGCCGGCCAGCAGCCCCCCTTCCCTTCCTCCACGTCGACCCCTGCCCCCTCTCCATCGCCGTCAGCGCAGTATTTCATCTTCTTCTTCTTCTCTTCTGCGAGTTGTAACTCGGTTCTATCCGTATGCAACTGCGATTGCAAGAAAGAACGAGAAGTTTAATTTTTTGATTATCGTTTTTTGTAGCAGTAAGTTGTAATCGGAATATTAATTATATAGTTGCTAGTTGGATCAAGGTATATCAGTGAGAAAACTTTTGTGTGAACTCCTGATATTGACTACAATTGTCGGTTCTTCTCCCTCCTTCTCGTCAGGCCATGCGGCCTCGGGTCGAAGCCGTGCACGGGACATGAGCAGCGGCTCTCAGGGACACCGTTGCCGCTGAAGGAGGAACAATAGACGTGGAGAGGACGGCGATCAAAGGTGGAGACGATCTAGATCTGCCATCGTCTTGCTGATGGAAGAGGACAAGGATAAGATGATGGAGATGATCTATGGCAAGTTGACGGCGCAAGAGATGAAGGCTTTGGTGGACGATCTCTTCTCCAGGAGGCTGACCGAGACTAGATCCCGTATTGCACACGCAGATGTGGATCCTTCACCATACAAAATGGGAAATTTGGAGAAACTGGAGATAAAGTTGGAGGGTACTTCCAAATACTTGAAGTTGTCGTGTCAGGCGATACGGACTCTGAAGGCAAGAGGGTTGGTGGGCTATGTGAATGGCCAAACCAAGGAACTTGAAGATCACTCCTATGGGAGTTTGCTGTGTGGGAAATCGTCAACAATGTCGTTGCTAGATGGTTGACAGCCTCATTAATCGACCAAGTGTCGGACAACGTGGAAGCAATGGAGGATGTTGGTGACATTTGGATGACGCTGAGAGACATGTACTCAGGGTCGGGCAACCCTATGATGGTCTTCCAACTACAAGATGAACTTGATAAGGTGATCCAAGAATATCACACCATCTCGGAGTATGCGGCTCTGCTGAAGAAGTATTGGTCAGATCTCGACCTCTATGATCCCATTGGCGTAGAGGATGAGCAACTGGAACCGACATTTGCGAAAAATTATAAAACGTTTATGGAGTGTTTCGCGACAGGGGATGATGAATTTTCTGAAGGGGCTCAACCCAGCATTCGAGCAGAGGAGGAATATCCTACTTGCATAACCCAGGCTACCATCACTGGAGTAGGCCATAGCTGTTATGGCACAAGAAGAGGCACGACTGAAGCTAATGCCTAGCACCACTAGCTCTCCAGGGAAAAAACCAGCTCTAGCAGTGTTTAACCGAAACCCTTCCGGAGGGGGAGGGTGCTACAACTGTGGAGAACCTGGACATTTTATCAGATTCTGTACGAAACCTCTAAAATGCCAGTCCAGCGGCCGCGGACGTAGCCGTGGAGGGCATAGGGGTGCCAGGGGAGGCTATGGCGGAGGCAGAGTTAATTATTCTGGAGGACACAAGCCAAACCTGACAGAAGTAGAAAATGAGAGTCAGTCATCCAATATGACCCCTAGTGAGAGGAAAATGCTAGAAATGTGGAGGAGCATGAAGTTTGAAACCAGCGACAGTCAAGCCAACACCACTGGGGAATCGACTCCAACCACCTCCGGAAGTAACATCACCTATTATGTCCATAGACTCCATACAAGCACAGGTATACATGCTCATGCCCTTGCATCTACCCACAGACCAGGAAGTCTAAATTGGATAATTGACTCTGGAGTATCCCGCCATATCACCGGTGTCCATGATGAGTTCTAAGATTACACTCACCTGGCAACGCTTAAAAGCATTCAGACTGCTGATGGTACTTGTAACGCCCGCCACCGCACGGTGCGTTACGCTGAGTCGGATTGAATGAAACAAATGCTGGTTACATTCGATTTGTTGGATTTTGGGAAGAAGTATTGATTGAGTTGTTTCATGTGCAGATGGCTAGCGGGTTCGATGGAAATCAGGTGTTCGTTCAGAGCAGTACTGAGATAGCTGGGTTGGAATGATAATGCCATCTTCCTTAGTCCGATCGGTCGGATGATTTGTAGAGCACGGCCTGCTCGCACGGTCATACCAGTTGAGTAGATCGCGCTTGCATCAGACCACGGGTTCAAGGGATTGGCCGTATCGGCAGGACAGGATGCTTAACGGAGTCAAATATAGTGAGTGGGCTCTTTCCCTTCTCCTCTACTCCTTCATGCCTAATAATATGGAAAACACGTAAAAGGCCTGAACACTTGGACTGGAACATGGGGAATCACTACACTGAGGCGTGCATAGAGTGTACGTCGTTGCATGGATAGGTTTGTGGCTTGATTTGGTTTGCGCGTTGGATAGTTGGAGCTAGAGTTGGTTGGATTATCATTTGAGGCAGTCGGTTGGATGATTGGGATTATACTTGGACAGTTGGATTATCTTGGTTGGAACCTTGGGATTTGGGCGAGCGAGCGTGCATCCGTGCACGAGTATCATTTGGTCGCTTTGTCTTGCAAAGCGAGCAGTTGTGGTTCGAAACCGAACAACTGCATCGGCGAGGGCATTGTGCCACTGTTGGGGCATTGTGCCATGGGATTGCTTTGAGCATGGGTGTTGCACCAATTTGGAATCATTGTTGAGAAGAGGCATCGTGCCTATGGAATCACTTGTGATTTGGTGCCTTGGGCAATATGTTGGAAGAATGGTTATGGATGTTTTGGTTGGATAATTTATGGAACGAGTCTAGGATCGCTTGGTGGGGCGAGAATGTTCGATCCTCTCGTCATACCTACTTGGTGTCTGCATGTCACGGACAACCTGTGTTGCACGGGGTTTGGTCTCCTCGAACGGGAAGGCTCCGGGGCACCGGGACCGTTCGGCCATGGAGGAGACAAATGGGTAACGTGCCTTGGGCGCGGTGCCAACGGTTGGAATCGATCCAGGTGGGTTAGCTACTTAGCGCTGTTTCGACGAGAACTGCATTTGATCAGTCCGATCAAAGTCCTTTATGGCTTGGCCAGTGACTTCATATAGACTAGTGTTGGCTTGCTTTTCTTTTGTTGGTTTGGCTTTCGTGTAGGCGCGGCCACCTTGCCTCGGCAAGAGTGTGCACTTTGGGATTGGATTATAGTGTTGGTTGAGGATGGATATTGAGGCTTGGATGATGGTTCGATATGTTATCGTGTTGCTTGGACTTGAGCAAGACGGTTGCATGCTAGTTTCCTTCGGTTGGGTTATATAATGCTTGTCGCTTGGTTTGAGTTGAATGCTTGCATGCTTAAACTGCTTTACAGCTTTCCTTAACATGTCATCCCTATGCCATGAAAAGAATCTAGGATTCAACTAGAAAGATCACCATATAACTGTTTGCATTCACTATTTTACTTAGTGTCGGCTTAGGCGAGTGGGTTACCCCGCTCACCAGTACGGTTGTGTACTGACCCACGTTTGTGGGCAATATTTCAGGTACGCAGGCGTAGTGGCGCTGCTTGGATATACGAGGCATGATGTATGAACTGTAAGTACCTTTGTGGGCTAGAGAAAAGAGCAAGAGTATTTCATCGCCTTCGAGGCATTGCCTTTGTGGCATTGCCTTCGATGAGGCATTTCATTTGGACCCTATCGTGAGCTTCGCTGCGTATTACTCTGATGTGTGCTTGGTACACAATACTTGACTTCCGCTGCAACTTGGTTGTTTCGATGATAACATTTGGTGTTTGACAACATCGCCTTGTACGAGCGCAACTCCAGGCTCGTACGGCATCACGTCCCGATGAGAACGATTGTCCTACGGGAGAGCTGCAACGTGGTGATTCACGTTCAGCGGGGACTATTGGGCTTGCGGGAGATTGGGGCGTGACAAATTGGTATCAGAGCGCCCGGTTCATTTCTTCGGACTTGGTCCTTCGCTTCATCACGAACTCTAAATAGCTTTCGGGTGTCGTCTAGCTCTTGACTCTACTCAGTGCCGCATTGGATGTTTCATGCAATAAGTCTATATATTGCTGGTTGTAGCTGCATGTTGTTCTTGGTTGTGTTGCTTCGGTTGGTTTTCGTTAGATCGCTTAGCCTCGTTAGGCGTTGTTGCATTCGTGCAGCAAGTTGGTTGGCGTTGTTGCATTTGTGCAACAAGTTGTGGGCTGTTGTTGGGTTGGCTTGGCTTATCGTTCGGGAGTTTCTGATTGCATCAGTGGATCAGTTGGTTGGCAGACGAGATTGGTTATGCGGCATGTTGTGAATAGAAGCACCGATTGAGAATGGATCGTTGCACGAGTTGCTCGTGTAGCGAATGTGTTGGATGGAAGTTCGAACTTTGGCTGGGTATATCACATAGCGCGTCGGCTGAGTAGGTTTGAGTTTGACCTGGGAATATCAGGATAATGTTGTACGAGTTGCTCATACGGCAAATATATGGAACAGTTGGGTATTGGGTTGGAATACTTGGAAGGAATCGTCGCATGGATTGCTCGTGTTACGAAAGTATCAAACGGTTTGAGAAAAGCTGGAAACATTGAGAATGGGATATGACACAAGTTGCATAGCGAGATTTATGGAAAGAGTAAGATGGTTCACTTGTTGGCGGAGTTTCTTGTCAGACTTGAGTTGGGCAAGGCAGGATCACACATGAGGGATGGTTCGAGCGGATCTTGGATCAGGGTAAAGGAATCTTAAGGCGAGTAGCGACTTGATTCAGAGTGGTATATGGGATACCACATAGTGAGCAAGGCATTGAAATATTTTGGATGGACATCTATGGGAATTGCCTGAACGGACTCGGGTAACAATATAAGTTGGGTGGTGCACATCGGTTGAGTTGGAAAGAATGAAAATGGAGCAAGCGAATATTGAGTTGAGCAATCGAGAACGGACTTTTGCAAATGGAAATAGAAGTCTCGTTGGACTTGAGAGATGGAATAGATCGGAATGAAACATATGAGAATGAGTGTTTGGAAATTGAAGGATTGCGAGCACGGACTACGATTTTGGGCAACACATTTGAGCCGTTGATGGAATAATGAAACACGACTTGGTTTGGAGGGATAATGCGATGGATTCACACAAACTCGAAAGATTTTGGATATTGCTGCTTGAGAAGTCGACTCAGGTTTACCAGAGGTGGAATTTTGCGAAACGGTGCAGCGATGGTAGACGGATTCTACGGAAGATGTGAACGGATTGTGGCAACTGAAGGCAAAGATTGTGGCGGACAGACTTTTAAAGATAGCTAAACATGGGAGCAACAATTGGGCAAATCACTGTGCTGCTCGAGTAAGTTGGACTTGTATTGTAAAACACTGCAAACAGGTAAGGATTTGGGAGCAAGTCTTTGTGTTCGGGAATCATTGCAAGTGGTAGTGCGAATAGACAAACATGGCAGTTCGAAAAATTTGATGGATTCAGGGCAGAACGACGGATTGATGGAAGACGGTTTCTACGAGCGCAGTTCTCGAACTGTGGCTTGGATAGATAGAAGGACTTTAGGTGGTTAAGCGACATTGGTTGAGAGATCATCAGAGGTAGTGCATGAAGTGCTCGGATTCGGAAGTTCGCTCGGATGGAATGGTTGGATCATTGTTCGGATTTGCAGATGAGATATAGCATGGTTCATAGTAACTGTCCATCATGATGATTACAATTATCGAGCGTAGCTTCGGGACAGCTGACCCTAGCGACTTGACCGCCCGATCAGAGATGAACATTGTAGACCCATAGAACGACCCTTGCGGCGGCGTATTTGGGAATGCGTCAAGGGCAGATGTGAGTAGTGTGTGTTGAAGATTTGGCCTGATTGACTGAGTGTTGGATTTGAGAGACCCTTGGGATAGCCTTCAGCTGAAGAAGCAGCCAGAAAACCGAAGCGATGGTGGGATTGGCCTAAGTCAACGGATGAGATTCAGAGTCACAGATTTTTGTAGATGGCATCGCCTCTGACTCATCGTGCCCTGGAAGGAAATAGCATTTATATGAATGGACGACTGTGGCGGCTCGTTCAGATCAAATTCTTGCGAATACTGGAAGGGTCAGATTTTCAAGATGTATCGGAACTTAGTCTGGGAAGCGTGCTCGTTCGGAAGGCAAAGGTGATATCCTATGCTTCGAGGCAGTGGAAGCAGCGCGAAGAACTATTCCATGCGCAACCTAGGAATTGTGGCGAGTGTGTCCACGTTGAAATCGTGGCGACACTATCCCTTTGGCGTGGCGGCGAGATCTTCGTGGATCACACGAACCTCAATATAGATGTTCACCTAGCGAGGTATTGAGATGGCAGGAAGAGGTGTTTGGTTGAGCTGATAAGAGGAAAGTTTGGTATTTGGGTAAGTCGCCTAGTTGGGGTAGTATCAGTTGAGATGATCGTTCGGTGCGTGAGACATATTTGGAGATGTTGCTAGTGCAGATTCAGAAATAGTTGGATGGATTGAGTTGGAACACGAACCGATTGAGTCGGTGGAAAACCATCATATTTGAGAAAAGTGCTCAAGCGAATGTTGGAATGGAAATCATGATTGGTTTAATTGGGAGTAAAGTAAATGGATGCCTCGGACATAAAGATACCCTTGTAACTTGTCCAAATTCGCTATCGCAAAGCTCGGCTGAAATGCATGTATTTTAGGGACGCCTTAAATATGTGTACGATCCAAAACTAAGCGATACGAGGAATTCGTATTGAGCTGCAAGGAGGATGTGGGAATACGAAATTTGTACGAGCGTTCAGCAGAGCAAGATGTTGAGTCAGGATAATGTGGGTTGCATAGAGCAGATTTTTGGATTGGACAAACGGCATGTGATAGGAATGAGTACCAGCACGGTTCGTGGACGAACCTTTTTCTAAGTGGTATATTATGTAACGCCCGCCACCGCACGGTGCGTTACGCTGAGTCGGATTGAATGAAACAAATGCTGGTTACATTCGATTTGTTGGATTTTGGGAAGAAGTATTGATTGAGTTGTTTCATGTGCAGATGGCTAGCGGGTTCGATGGAAATCAGGTGTTCGTTCAGAGCAGTACTGAGATAGCTAGGTTGGAATGATAATGCCATCTTCCTTAGTCCGATCGGTCGGATGATTTGTAGAGCACGGCCTGCTCGCACGGTCATACCAGTTGAGTAGATCGCGCTTGCATCAGACCACGGGTTCAAGGGATTGGCCGTATCGGCAGGACAGGATGCTTAACGGAGTCAAACATAGTGAGTGGGCTCTTTCCCTTCTCCTCTACTCCTTCATGCCTAATAATATGGAAAACACGTAAAAGGCCTGAACACTTGGACTGGAACATGGGGAATCACTACACTGAGGCGTGCATAGAGTGTACGTCGTTGCATGGATAGGTTTGTGGCTTGATTTGGTTTGCGCGTTGGATAGTTGGAGCTAGAGTTGGTTGGATTATCATTTGAGGCAGTCGGTTGGATGATTGGGATTATACTTGGACAGTTGGATTATCTTGGTTGGAACCTTGGGATTTGGGCGAGCGAGCGTGCATCCGTGCACGAGTATCATTTGGTCGCTTTGTCTTGCAAAGCGAGCAGTTGTGGTTCGAAACCGAACAACTGCATCGGCGAGGGCATTGTGCCACTGTTGGGGCATTGTGCCATGGGATTGCTTTGAGCATGGGTGTTGCACCAATTTGGAATCATTGTTGAGAAGAGGCATCGTGCCTATGGAATCACTTGTGATTTGGTGCCTTGGGCAATATGTTGGAAGAATGGTTATGGATGTTTTGGTTGGATAATTTATGGAACGAGTCTAGGATCGCTTGGTGGGGCGAGAATGTTCGATCCTCTCGTCATACCTACTTGGTGTCTGCATGTCACGGACAACCTGTGTTGCACGGGGTTTGGTCTCCTCGAACGGGAAGGCTCCGGGGCACCGGGACCGTTCGGCCATGGAGGAGACAAATGGGTAACGTGCCTTGGGCGCGGTGCCAGCGGTTGGAATCGATCCAGGTGGGTTAGCTACTTAGCGCTGTTTCGACGAGAACTGCATTTGATCAGTCCGATCAAAGTCCTTTATGGCTTGGCCAGTGACTTCATATAGACTAGTGTTGGCTTGCTTTTCTTTTGTTGGTTTGGCTTTCGTGTAGGCGCGGCCATCTTGCCTCGGCAAGAGTGTGCACTTTGGGATTGGATTATAGTGTTGGTTGAGGATGGATATTGAGGCTTGGATGATGGTTCGATATGTTATCGTGTTGCTTGGACTTGAGCAAGACGGTTGCATGCTAGTTTCCTTCGGTTGGGTTATATAATGCTTGTCGCTTGGTTTGAGTTGAATGCTTGCATGCTTAAACTGCTTTACAGCTTTCCTTAACATGTCATCCCTATGCCATGAAAAGAATCTAGGATTCAACTAGAAAGATCACCATATAACTGTTTGCATTCAGTATTTTACTTAGTGTCGGCTTAGGCGAGTGGGTTACCCCGCTCACCAGTACGGTTGTGTACTGACCCACGTTTGTGGGCAATATTTCAGGTACGCAGGCGTAGTGGCGCTGCTTGGATATACGAGGCATGATGTATGAACTATAAGTACCTTTGTGGGCTAGAGAAAAGAGCAAGAGTATTTCATCGCCTTCGAGGCATTGCCTTTGTGGCATTGCCTTCGATGAGGCATTTTATTTGGACCCTATCGTGAGCTTCGCTGCGTATTACTCTGATGTGTGCTTGGTACACAATACTTGACTTCCGCTGCAACTTGGTTGTTTCGATGATAACATTTGGTGTTTGACAACATCGCCTTGTACGAGCGCAACTCCAGGCTCGTACGGCATCACGTCCCGATGAGAACGATTGTCCTGCGGGAGAGCTGCAACGTGGTGATTCACGTTCAGCGGGGACTATTGGGCTTGCGGGAGATTGGGGCGTGACAGTACTGCTAGACCCATTGTGGGTAAAGGCATAGTTGAATCCACCCCCTTCCATGACTCTTATTGATGTCTTGCATGCTCCATCTTTTTCTGTTAATTTATTGTCCATTAGTGTCATTGTTCTTCAACTTAATTGTGTTATTTCCTTTGACATTCCTAAGATTATTTTTCAGGAGAAGGGAACGAAAAGACGGTTGGGAACTGACACTTGGCATAAATGGCTATGGTACTTGGACAGAGGTGGGCTGGATGCAGCCTTGACATCACTGGTAGATGAAGCACAACAGGAAGAGCCGCGAAGGATTATAGAAGCATAATTATTACTCCAACATCAGCGTATGAGACACTCTTCATTCAGTCTACTGAGTCAGATGTATCCCTCTATGTATCAAAATGCTAATAAATAAAAGTTGGTTTGTAATGCTTGTGAACTTGAAAAATATACCAGAAGCTCGTATGTTAGTTCTGGAAATAGAAGTTCAACTACTTTTGATATGATACATTCTGATGTGTGGGGACCATGTCCTACAACTACTGTTAATGGTTTTAAGTGGTTTGTCACATTTATTGACTGCTACACTCGTGTCACCTGGGTATATCTAATGAAGAGTAAGAGTGATGTATTCGCATGCTTTCAAGATTTTTATCGCAGGATTACAAAACAATACGGTGCTAAGGTGAAGGCTTTGAGGTCTGACAATGGGACATAATACACCAACAAGGCTATTGAAGAATACTTATCAGCCCATGGGATACAACATCAGACTTCATATGCCTATACACCATCTCAGATTGGCGTGGTGGAGCGGAAGAACATGCACCTGTTAGAAGTGGCACAGTCAATGATGTTTGCTATGAATGTTCATAAACACTTGTAGGGGTATGCCGTGTTGACGGATGCATATCTCTTCAACAGGATGCCCTCTCAGATGTTGGGATGGAAGAAACAGTTTGATATGCTTACATGTGAGAACAAGTACATTGTTCCCCCAAAGGTATTTGGATGTGTCTGCTTTGTGAAGGATAATAGGCCTGCGGTAGAAAAGTTGGACCATTGGGCAGTGAAGTGCATCTTTGTTGGCTACTCAGGGACTCAGAAGGAATACTCTTGTTGGAGTCCTGTGGAACGAAGGCTCTTTGTGAGCATGGACGTTACATTCAGAGAGATGGAACCATACTACCACAATGGTTCAGGTGAAGGCTCTACATTTGGTGACACACCTAACACAAGAGGTGTTAGGAGTAAGGGGAAGATGGGCCCAAGAGTGATTGTCGGGTCAGTTCCATGCCCAATGATGAAAATTGGTCGGGGAAGGAAAGTAATGAGGAAGCTCACAATGAGAAGAAAGAAAGTGATGCTGCAGTACAGGGGCAGGAACATACAACAGAAAAATCTACAAAGTCCCAAGTCAACAGAAGAAAAAAACAGCAGTCCACTACTGTGCCTATTGGCCCTACTGTGCCATGTCCCCCGCCTAATCCTGCCACAACTACTGAAGATGCACCTCCCGCATCGGATCCCTCTGATTCAGATGGTATTATCTCTCCTCCTTGTCCTTCTCATATTCCCTTAAGAAGTTCTTCTCGCAGTAATGCAGAAAGATTCCCTAATCGTTATGGTTATGAACATGACATCGCCTATTTTTTATCCTACTCTAATCTATTTCCTACTTAATGAAGCATTCATTGCATCATTAGACACCACATATTTGCCTAAGTGTTAGCAGGAAGCGAAGGAAGATCCGAGATGTTAAGCTACAATATTGGAGGACCTTGGGACACTTGAAAAAAATGGGACATAGGAACTTGTTCCATTGCCTAAAGGAAAAAGAGCAGTTTGTTGCAAATGAGTCTTCACAGTAAAGGAGACGCCATAAGAAAATGTGGAGCGATACAATGCAAGATTGGTTGCAAAGGGATTCACTCAGTCCTATGGCATCGACTATGATGAGATATTTTCTCTAGTAGCAAAGATGAGCACTGTAAGAACCCTGATTTCTCTTGCAGCAAACTATGGGTGGCAACTTCATCAATTTGATGTGAAGAATGTCTTTCTTCATAGAGATCTACAAGAGGAAGTATACATGAAGACGCCCCCAGGTTTTTGCATGAAGCAGTCAACATGAAAGGTGTGCAAGCTGAATAAATCACTGTATGGACTCAAGCAATCTCCTGGGGCCTGGTTTGAAAGATTCAGGAAAGCTGTCACAAGCATAGGGTACAGTGTAAACACCCAGAATTTTTCAGAATTTAAAAACAAATTTTCGGAATTTTTCTCAGATTTTTAACTAATTAAAATAAATGTTTTCTGGTATTAAATAAATTGTGTGATTTTATTAAATATTAAAATAATATGAAAATAATATTTTTGAGTGTAAAATAAAGAATTAGTCATAGTGTAATTTTTTTAGAATTTATTGGACCCCAGAACTATTTTTAAAGACCCAAAAACTTAGTTTTTAATTAAACCAAAATAAACCAGATTAAACCCAATTGAACCGAACCGGTTTAATAATAAACCGGCCCAATTGAACCGGACCCAAACCCTAGCGGGTCGGGTCGGATCTGAACCCGCCGACGGTCCCCCTCCCCTAACCGCTCGGCTCTCCTCCTATAAAGCCCACCACCACCTCCATCACGAAGCCGTCATCACCACCAGCACCACCGCCACCGCCATCGCCATCGCTCCAGTCACCGCCACCGCATACCACCACGACCTCAGGCGACTTCTCCGGCAACTTCCCCGACCGCCGGCGACGACCCCCACGGCCCCAGTAGCCGTCGTGCCCGTAGCAACCGCCGCAGCCGCCACCGTGCCCCGCCGTGCCGCCTCCTATCGCGTCAACAGCATCCGCGAGGTATCCCCCTTCTAGCTTGCGTTACTTTCTGTGCATTGATCCGATTTCTGTTCTGTCGAATCGTACGCGTAGACCGTGTGACCCTCTCGAAATCCGTGCAAATAGTTCGGGGTATCGCGTCCTGTGCCGGTCGTAAACTGCGACGCAAAAACAGAAAAATAAATTCCTATTTCTGAAAATTCAGAATTTGTTCCGAACTCCCCGGTTCACGACCATTTTACGCACAACCTGTTAACTAATTCTAAGATCCACCTGAATAGTTATTTAAACCACCTAACCAAGTTTTAAACCCTGTTTTTAGTTTAATTTATGATACTGTAAATTGTATTTAATTCGAGGGTGAAAATGACCAAAATATTGGTTATTTAAAATCCTAATTTTTCCCGGAACTGGGTGCGCCCCGCTAAACGAGGCGACTTGGTCGTGTGCGAACTTCACCGAAAGGTGCGCGCCGTCAATACGGACGTGTGAGATTTCGCGAAAGTTGATTTGGATGTGCGTGCACACCTGAATCAACGTGTATCCGTCGACAACACTCTGTATCTGCCCTGTTCTGAAACTCGTTGTAACTTCGTGTGTTCGTCGTTTCGAAACGAAACTTGCGCCATCGGACTCATAGTGATACGCTGGTCCTGTGACCCAAGTTTGGTTCGATTCTGAGAATATTGACAAAATCCCGTATCGTGGGCCCCACGGCTCTACTTGATGGGCGATTTTGTGATCGGCTTATCGGAATCCAGTTCTGGATATTCCGTTGGGTTCGTATCGTCGTTCTGGACTTGTAGACACTAAGTTTGACAAATTTGGAGAATAATGTCTCTGGTACGTTTCTCGGTGCGAAGTGGGCCACATGTGGACCCCACTCTGACCAAAAACTGTCAATTTTGCCTTGTGTCCAAATTGGACATATGGACAGGCAATTCTAGCTATTTGATATATTCTGAGCATAATGGTAATGGTTGTTTCAGCAATCGGAGGAGTACTTGAAGATCCCTTGGATACCGGAGCAGCAGTTGGAAATCGAACCCCAGACAAGTGTACCTTGTCAATCTTGCAGTTCTTGTTACATAATATACCTTTGATTTATTTATATGATGTATCTGTTCAACCTAGGACCGTATGATATTACTTAACGTCCGAACAAGATTCGGGTGTCAACGCCGCACGCGGAGTTGTGTAACGTCACCTAGAGATTGATATCGCGACCCTATACATTTTCGTGCTTGCATTATCAAGTACGTCATACCATAGGACACTTGACACTGTTTATGAGACAGAATCTTCCTGAGATATTTATGGTGATTCTGTATATGTTACAGGATTCGTGACATAGACATTACATATGTTTAGCTATCATTATGACTCGCTGCATTAGTTAGAGGTCATAATCTTGCGTGTCATGGACATAAGACGTCGTGGACGTGAGACGTGTGATTACATTGGGTGGGAAGAGACACACAGGCTACAGGCTGATTTTATATATATATTTATTATTGTGAGGCCGTAGACTCTACATCAGAGCTAGGCACATTACGTGATATTACTGCTACCGGCTTCCCGACACCGAGCTTGTAGCGGTCTCAGCCTGAGTCTAGTGATGCTCTCATTTGCATATCACTTATCTGGTTACATAGTTTACCCTATTGATTCATTTATTATTGTACTGCATAATTTTGGTTTGAGTTATTTTCGTACCTTGCTATGTCTCCCGAGGACCTGGATCCGGATTATGTCCCCAGGTTTAGCAGAGGAGATCTACCCGGAGGTGTACGGGACAGGAGCATACATTGGAGTATTACCAGTACCAGAAGACGAGGTGATCGCCGAGGATTTCTCCTGAGTATCTGCTTATTCTATACTCAGTTATTTCTGTTGTTTCCTGTTTATTGAATTGATGTATCAAACTCATTATCGGGTTGTTCCCCGAGATATGTTTTATTGAGACTTGACGTTGCTTTATATTTCATATTGATTGTATTTATTTCTGTGGATGAGATTAGTACCATAGACCCTTATTGTTGTTTTACAGCTTAAGTACACCCCGATGGGTCCATTAAATTGGATTTGTCCATCGGTGTGTGCTGCTGGCCATTGCCATGTGTCTAATCCCTCGATATTTTGGGACTGGGGCGTGACATACAGCCAGACCAATGCAGATCACACGGTCTTCTTCCGATATGCGAGAGGCCATGTCACCATACTTGCAGTATATGTAGATGATATAGTGATCACAGGCTATGTGGATGAGGAGATTACCCAGCTGAAGTCAAAACTTGCCAATGAATTTGAAGTAAAGGACTTGGAAAAGATGAGTTATTTTTTCGGAATCGAGGTGGCTCGAGGAAGAGATAGGATCGTCCTCTCTCAGAGGAAATATGTACTAGATATGCTCATAGAAACTAGTATGCTGGGATGTCGATCGACAGTCACTCCAATCGATCAGAAAGATAAGTTGGAGGCAGAGACATGAGAGTCGGTTGATCGTGAGAGATATCAGAGACTTGTAAGCAGATTAATTTATCTAAGCCACACTCACCCTGATATCTCATTTGCTGTGAGTGTAGTGAGTCGCTACATGGATGATCCAAAGAAGGGCCACATGGATACAGTTTTCCATATTCTGAGATATGTGAAGGGGGCTCCTGGAAGAGGGCTATGGTTCAAGAACAATGAACACATAGGTGTTGAGGGGTACTGCGATGCAGATTAGGCAAGCTGTATAGACGACAAAAGGTCTACCTCATGTTACTGTGCCTTTGTGGGGGGTAACCTAGTCTCATGGAGAAGCAAGAAATAGTCTGTGGTAGCACGATCGACCGCTGAAGCAGAATATAGAGTTATGGCTCTGGGAGTGTCACAGTTGTTGTGGGTAAACTCACCATTGACAGAGTTGAAGCTGGACCAGGGAACACCATTGTGCCTTCTGAGTAACAATCAAGCTGCACTAAGTATAGCTAACAATCCAGTTCAGCATGACAGAACAAAGCACATCGAAATCGATCGGTTCTTCATCAAAGAGAAGCTAGAGAAAGGGATATTAAAGCTCGATCATGTTCGCTCAGAAGAGCAAGTCGCAGATTGTCTTACTAAGGGCCTTAAGTCATTGAGTCTTTCTAAAGTATGTGACAAGATGTGAATGATTGATATCTATCGTCCATCTCGAGGGGGAGTGTTGAGAGTATTAAAGGATTTTTTAGTCCCATATGAAGTAGAGTAGTAGAGAGAGGGGTTAGCCTCTCCTATATATATGTAGTTCCACATCAATAATAAACAAGTCAATTATTCTACTAAATTTCTATTAAGTTGATGTCAATCAAAGTTGAGGGTACGAAGTTGAAAGACTTGAATAGTTGAGGGTATCAAGTTGTAATTTAGCCCAAATAAAATGTAGCCTGGCATAAGGTTTGATCCTTAATAGTGAATTATATGCATACAAATATATGACCTAATATATAATCTAGTCTTAAGAAAACTTCCATCCAAGCAAAATGAAAAGCTAACAAATATCTGAACATGGGATCTTCTATTCGTGAACTTTATGCTTTCTTATACCTCGATGGTTTGATGATTCCGCTTGCATCCTTTATGATGCTTATCTTTACCTCCTCCTCTTTGTAGCCAAATGCTCTTGCAAAACCCTGAATAAATCATAAGCTCCATCAGCGAAAAGTAAGACTAAACTGGCTTATTTGGACTTATTTTAGGATTGCTTATCCTGGTTGCTTCTAATTATTTCTTTAAGTAGTAGTCCCAAAAACTGTTTGGTAACAACAATTTATCAAAGTTTAAGTTACCTCAAATTTGGAGCAGCTTTGAAAGCAAGTGGGAGCCTATGGGTCTCGTAGTTGCAGACAAGTAACAGTATAATTGGAACGATGGATTAAGCACGCAAATTCCTATTGGGGCTAAAAGAACTGTAGATTATTAGGTAGAGGGGGGCATCCTATTTTTTTTTTTCTAACCCTCTATGTTTTAAAAATATAGATGGTTATTTAAAATGATAATATGTACTATATATCACTATTTTTATTCTTATTTTGATATAATACTTCTTTTTGCCTAAAATATAGAATTATAAGGATACAAATTATATAGTCATGTACTAAGTCAAACTTACATACTAATCTAAAATTATCACAATACTTTCCCTCTTTTTCAATTTGTGTATTATTTTTCTTTTACTGAAAATTGCACATATAACATGTGTAAGCCAACATTTATATCTACTAATATAAAGAGGCTTCAAAACGTCGTTTGTAAATTCTTCATTATTTATTTAAGAAATAATTTTATGTGCAAATTAAATATCAAACCCAACAAATCAAGAATAATGTCTCACACCTTGAGCTAGAAGAGGTGTTGGTCTATAATTAGATAATATTACGTTGTCAAACAATTAGTTAAAATTTATTTATGTTTAAAATTTTTAATTACCTGATGATATACACTTATACAGCTAGCCATTTTCAAGCTGTTTTCAAGACTCTTTATTAAGAGTAAAAATATATTTATAACAAATTATAATTAAAATTAAATCAATAACAAATTCTAATTAAAATATAAACATATATATATAATAACTTTTAATTTAAATATATTTAAATATTTAAATAATTTTATAATAATATTATAAAATAATTATTTTGCGTTCATTTACTAGTTCATGCACGTAAAATAAAATTTTCTTCTGATATTAATATAAAATTATTTAAATATTTAAATATATTTAAATTAAGATTTATTATATATATTTTTATATTTTAATTAGAATTTGTTATGTATTTAAATTTATTTTAATTATAATTAGTTATGGATATATTTTTATTTTTCATAAAGAGTCAGCTACGTAATATTATCTAATTATAAACAAACATCTCTTCTAACTCATGTGATTAAGGTGTTGTAGTGTTATTTATAACAAATTTAATTTTTTCAATAAATATTTAACGTAATATTAATTTTAAAAAATAATTAATTGATGTTATACATACGACTTAGACGGCTCACTTTAGAACCGTTTTAAAACATCATTATTCATTTATAAAGATAAAAATATGTTTAGTTAGTGATCAATATGGATACATGGTTAGTTAAAAAGATAGGATTAATATATGTAAAGATATATTATTGTGGTATATTGGAAAAAAAATAAAAATTCAAGAACCCCGATTCTAATTTTGTTAATATATGGCTCGCGAACCCTTCTAATTCTGGCTTGTGGTCTCCCATTGATTTATCGCATCTGACTTTCACAATATCACCGTCAAAGCCTCAAAGTTCCCTCTCTTTCCTTGTAGCTATTGATTTTTATTACTATAAGAAAAAAAATTTACAATATCAAAAAATTAGCAACCGAATATTATTTTTAGTTGACATATTATTTGTATGTTTTTAAGTTAATGATGTCAGATGTGTTAAGAAAAGCTAATAAAGTGTGGCATGTCATGTGTCCTAGTCATCCTAGACCAACATAAACTTTGTAACAATAAAAATTTCACTCAAAGCATAAATCTTTTGATGAAATTGGATTGACATAATAAACTTTACAATTTTTTTAATAAAGGCATTAAAATTCGAAATGGTGTTTTCAATAAAAAATAAGAAAATACGCCATTTGAAAGAACTTTTCTAATGAAAATATATGTTTAAGAAGCTAATTTTCATCCAACTTTGTTTAAATTTTTTTTAAGAAAAACGTCCATCACAAGGACATTTTTTGTCAATAAACATCTTTTGCATGGACGTTTTATACTTTTCAGTAAAAAACGTCATTTGCATGAACGTTATGGACATTTTTAAACCAAAAGTTAGAAAAGTAGGTATCCATATCGGTTATAGCCACAAAAATAAGCTTAACCAAAACTGTTTTCACCTAAAAAATATGCCTTTCATGTTACATCCACATCTCGGAAAAAAAAAAGGCCCTCTTTCATGATGTTACATTTATCTCTTTCATGTTACACCCATATCCTCTTTGTCCGTGGGGTCGTGGCCTGTTGGTTATAATTGGGGGCTCCCATAAAGATGGGCACGGTTGGAATCCTCCCTTAGGAAGTTCTTAATCCGGAGAAAATGACATATAAAAAAATATTAAAAAAAAAACAAAACAAAAAACATACCCTCTTTCATGATAACTGAAATTGTTTTCACTCAAAATATAAGTGATGTCTTAAAAAAATGCCAAACCAAAAGTGTAATGGATGGTTAGCCGGTGGGTATAATAGATGAGTATTAGAAATCAAAAGTGAAAAGAGAGAAAATTTTTAGCACATATGCATAAAACCGACCATCTAAATATCATTCGGATGGACGTATCGTTTGATAATTTTTAAAAACAAAATTTGTCCAATAAAGACATCATTCTGGGTGGCGATTTTATTCTTTTGTTACAAAATTTCAAAAAGTTTGTGCTATAGGCACAATTTCAACAAACTTCGACCATTTTTGTAAAATTTTATGTTGTAATAATTTTGTCCACCTCAAATTATTATTGTAATCCAACCAGATAGGATTGTCCTACTTGGTATTTCTAGCACTCAAGATTTTATGGAAGGATTACAGATGAAAAGATAGAGGATGTCATTTGGTGCGACAATAAGTTTTATTGTTTGTACTTTCCATCTTCATATATACGAGGGTAAGATCGTGTATATATTGACATTTTTCAAACTCTACATAAATATATGTCTCTTGTGATAGTTGGATGCATTTATTCTCGTATTTGGGTGGGTGTGTGGTTGGTTGGTTGGGAAGATGTTATAGATGTATGTGTTGGATATGTTATTCCTGAACAATACAAAAAAGAAAATGACAGAAGCTAGAATTAAAGAACGAAGAGTATTGAGGATTGATCAAGGCACGTTAAGTATTGAGGATAAGAGACACATTACAGATGTTGTTCTTATAATATATTTTGTTCACACGATTATGCAGCAAGATGATGACAATCTACTCCCGAGATATAAAGAATTCCAATGACCAACATCATCGTACTTTCGGTAGCGAATTCTATGACCGATCAACACTCTTGTCCAATGGAGGCGAAGAAAAAATAAAATGAGTTTTGAAGCTAGTGGGTTTTTCGAATTCTATCTTCTTGCTAAAAAAAATTCAGTGTAAAAATGGAAAAATAGAGAGTCTGTTTTATAGTCTAGATTCCACAACCATCCACTAATCTTGTAACATAATTTCAAGGGATCGTGGTGGCGGGAGACATGAACCTGCAGAAGAATAGGAACCCACGAATGACTAAGAACCACTCTCCATGAGAACAACTCTATGGTGGAATTGCTCCTCGGTGGAACCAGCAATCCATAGTCCATCCAGTAAGTTGCAATAGAACTCCTTGAGGTGCAACTAGAGCCGCACCACGGTAATATTGTGTCAGTATCACAAAGAAGAAAAAAGTAAAAGCGAGAGATTTTTTTTTTTTTTCCTTTGTCCGATCCGTGACAATCCGTAGTCCTTCAAATAACTTGCGGTCCAAGCTAGTAACTCGCACTAGAACAACCAACGGTGAAACTAGAATTGCACCGTGGTGCTACCGGTCTCGCGATGCAAATGAAAAAAAAAAAAAAAAAAAGTAAGAGAGAGAATAACCCATTTTTTTTCTTGGTCTAATCCGTGACGCGGCCCATTAAAACCAACAAAATATGTACATTAACTCACACACCCTCTCACAGGTAACATGGGCTTGAGTCCAACTTCCACAAAACTCAATGACTCATAAAAGTAAGTATAATACTTTATACAAAGAAAAGTGCTTTTCCATCTCTGTTGTGAGACTTAAAAAAATCTCTCCTAGTTGAATCACTTGGGACACACACATCCAGGGGATGGATCACTTACAAAGGAAATGTTATAGATGTAGGAACAGGGACTTACAGAAAATATAGATTTGGTGTCGTTCCAGAGGGTTGGTAATGGCTTCCCATTAACTACCCCACAGGTTGCTTCCACAGACAGGTTCTGATATCTCACCTCCACTGTTGGGAATTTCACCCCCACCCTGTAATTAATATACAATCAAAATATAGAATCAACCTATCAACCAATTAATAAGTGTTCTTAGTAGGAAATAATTAAGGACTATTCTACGTTGTCCGTCCTAGGGATGCCTGCACAGGCCTGCAGCCATGTGTCGGTCAGCCATTGGCTCTCCCCGGATCCGAAATAACAGAAGGGTCAATAGCTGCCGATCACATAGACGCGGGCCAGCACGATCACCTCCTGGAGACGGACAAAATAGCTTTTTTCCATGAAATAACTCTAAAGTTGATCATATATATACCTATCCAATCTCTCCCTCACCCTCTCCAGCAATCGCCGGTTATCGTCCTCGACATTCTTGATGAGGCTGTCGATGAAAACACGTCGATTCCCGAACCTCAACTCGTCGTTGTTTCCGCTGCCTTCCCTTTCTTTGTACTGTTGATCGATTTCGGTCCACTGCAGTACTTCAGCTTCGTTGCAGTCGTCGTCGTCGGGTTCTCTAACAGAATCTATGCGGTGGAAGCTCGAGGCGTTGCTTCGGAAGGATGAAGTAGTGCTACTTCTCCTGCTTTCCTCCATTTCAGTCACTGATGGTGTAGTTAACCTATGGCAGTTCCAGTTCCTACTTTGTTGCTTGAGACTTGGGCATGCCTGTGTATCCAATTTATAAGCATGGAAGGAGACAGCTTATAAATGTAGTATATATTATTGTATTAGGGCAAGTGGACTAAAACTAGGAAGGTTCCATTAAGGATCTAAAAGTCAAATATGCATTATAAGTATATATATTCTCGAGGAAACAAACAAGTAAACTAACAAGCATTTTATTGAGGTCCTTGATAAAGACATTAAAAAAAAAACTTTGGCACGTCCAATTTTTTTGATAAATTTTTTATTTAAAAAATTATTCAGAACTAATCTAAATATTTATTGGAACTGTTAAAATTTTAACCATCATTGTAATAGATTAAATTATCAAAATTTTAATAATTCTAAATAAAATATTTAGTTTAATGGACTGTTAAAATTTTAACAGTCCAATCTATTAAAAAGATTGTCAAAATTTTAACAATTTTAATAAATATTTGAACTAGTACTGAATAAATTTTTGAACAAAAAACTAAAAAAAATAAAAAATTATCATCAGATCCGAATCTTTTTTTTAGTACTTTTGTAGACTGCCTTTATTTAATGCACCGCAGTTGGAGATTGAGCCATCCGAAAGTACAGGAGCCTTATTATTATTTATTTATTTATTTATTTTTGACTCCAGTACTGAGAATATATGAACTGTAAATGACAGAGAGGCCACCAAAGATCACATACAATCTAATGGTTAAGATCTTTAGGCTCTGTTCGGCAATCGCTGGGTAACGGGTATCAGGCCAGCGGTCATTGGATAATTCTAACAAGTCATCGGATTTGAACAATCTTTCAGACTTTTAAGTCACCATATCTCCACCAATAAAATTTTCACAGTCCATTCCAACTCTTCTATGTCAGTTGAACTAGCAATCCACCAGGTCCATATTTTAAACTTCTACTAAAAATGTCTCGAGTAGTTCAAAAAGAGGAACTTGTAATCTGAGTTCCACGTCGATGTCAGAACCGGAGACTTCGACGTCTCTACCAACCCCACTCGCTATCAATTTTTTGTATATTTTCTTTTGGAGACAAGGACATGGGACAACCAAATTTAGCTACGACTAGGACAACCCAACCTCCTGGGCCGGTCATGACGGTTATTATGTATTTTTGGAGTATCGGTTATGAACGGTTATGAAATATCCATTTTTTGGTAATTTTAGGTAGCAATTTTTAAACTAATTCAACTTATACTAATAAAATTACCTATATGCTATATATAAAAACATAAAAAATAAAGAACATAAAAATGTACTTTAGCCCAAACTTTCAATATATTAAAATATAGTCTGATTAAGAGTATAAGATGAAGCCATATAGGACGTACTTTGACATTGGTTCAAGACTTAATCTGAAATTGGTACAAGACTCTTGACAAACTTATTATTTAATGTATATGAGTTTGCCACGAGTTTGCCATAAAATCAGTAATCTAAATGGATCAAGAATTTATAAGAATAATCGTCTGGTTGAATATAGAAGAGACTAGAAAAACAAGATTTTAAAAACTCACTGAAGAAGTATAAGAGAAATAAAGATGAGAAAAAAAAATGTAGGATATTAGTAGTTGTAATTATATTTTTTGGTGAGGATATAAATAAAATAAAATAAAATAAAATTTCTCAAACCCTACTGATTTGGGGTGTTTATATAGACACCAAAAATTATAGTACACCTTTTTTTTGGGAGGGGAGGGGTTGAACTGACCAAAATGATTACCACAAACAAATTGCCAAGCATAATTTTTTAAACACTTCATAAACCGTCGACTAAAAATAATTCAAAATTGATGAAAACACCATTAACAAGCAGACCCTTAGTAGAAAAAAGAAAGTAGGGGTGAGTGTTCAGTTTATTCGGTTTTAACCAAATCAAAATAGTCATAACCGAATAAATCAAAATTCTAAAAATCAAAAGCAAAATCGAACCAAAATTAAGCATAAATTGAACCGAACCGAATAATCGAAGGTTTGCTCGGTTGGACTATTTTTATTGTTTAATGGTATGAACCCAATTAAGATTATGATTAATTATATTAATTTTTATAATTTTTATATACATATTTATTGTATTTTAAAGCTCCATCCAAAGTTGAATTAGTTGCTAAATTATCAAAGTTAGACTTTGTTATTCCCGAGGCTAAATCAAAGATGGTAGAACCCGAAGTTGAAGTCGAGATCATGAGTTCACATAAGAGTTCCCTTCCTGATATCTCTCGATCCAACAAGAAGACAATATAAAGGATCTGATTACAACTGGAAACAAGATAATAAATGAATCAGAGAAAACTATCTTCTCGTTCTTTCTTACAATTGCAGTTGCAAACGGACAGAACAAAGTTACAACTCACAAAAGAGAGAAGGAAGAAGTAGAAGAGACTTTGCTTGTTGGGGTGATAAAGATCACTGTTTCTCAAAGCAAGATTCATCCCACACGATTTGCTCCCAGAAACTAGCAAGTTCACGTAGAACTTCTGGAACGCTCGATGTCACCTCTGTCTGGACTCACACGAACTCCCTGGACTCTAATGGTGGCGGCAGCAACAACTCTCTTCGTATCCTCTTTTTCGAAGTAAGTTCTCAAAGAGACACAAAGAGAGTATTTATAGAGAGAGGGTAAAAATCCTAGCCGTCCAACAGGTACGAAAAGATAGGAACAGATTAATTATGAATCCCTAAAAGATATGCACGTATTAATTTCAAATCCCTCAAAAAATGGATCTGAATAACAGACTGTATCTTTTCATAACCTTTCAAATATATCCGTAGTAGCAGCAGCGCATGCCGCATCGCAAGCCGCATAGCATGCGACAACCCATGCGTAGCCTATGCAATAGCCAATGAGGCAACCCATGCAACATCGCATGCGACAACGTATGCGATAGCGCATACGACCCACCCATGAGACTACGCATGCGACCCGCCCATGCGACCGCCATGCAGCTCTCGTATGAGAGAGTGCATCAAATGCGCACAAGCGCCTGCACTGATGCTGACGTGCTAAGTGCAAAGTGCGCCAACAAAGCGTAACTTTGCGCCCTTGAGCCCAAGCCCGAGTCTGAGTCCGAGTTCGAGTCGCTCCTATGGAATAAATTTTAAGAGAATGACAAAAAGTATAAATGCTTACATTAAGGAGTTAATCCTTCTTCATCCTAATAAAATACTCCCACATGGCACCTATGTGCCTCACCACATCCCATGTGCACACCTCAACACAAGCAAAGCATTATATTGAGATACCCACTTGGTGGTATAGCCAATATGGGATTATCTTTCATAGTCCAAAGGCAAAAATACCAACAATCTCTCACATATCTCAATATATGGGTTGAGCGTTCCTCACAGTGACTGCCATCATGCAGTAGGATAGATATCTCTTCGACTTAAATCTTCCTGCATGGGTCAAAACAATATTATGATACAAGAATGGACTAAGCCTTGAATTCTGCACCATAGCTGTAATTCTTTCCACTCACACAATGACATCAATTGGGCTTTCGGTTGCACATTGAAGGCCCTGTGTACGAATGGTTTTGGTGTATGTATTTCGGTTGTCAACAAGTTTTCCCTCAAGAGACGGCCTGTATCTCTTTTCATACATTATATGTGAGTTCTTAAAGAGTCCTTGACATGAAGCATTGTGCTTCCTTGCGGTGATACACCGCTATGACATGGCCTTTTGTTGAGGTTCACTCCCTCATGTGGTATCATCTACTGTAGCATGAGGTTCACTCCCTCTTTGTAGTACCAAACTACCCAGCATGAAGTCTTGCGCTTCCTTGCGGTGTTACGCCGCTGTGACATAACTTTTCGTCGAGAATTTACATTTTTTACCTCTGTGGTGTCACACCACTGTAACATGAGGTTCACTCCCTTCTTTGTAGCCTATCACTCTTCATTCTACATCATTAGGCTACCTGCCTATATGCTGTGCTACGTCGCTGTGACATGACTTAATGCCGAGGATTTATATTTTTTACCTCTGTGGTGTCACACCACTGTAGCATAGAATACAAGTCCCTTGTAGTGCTGAAACTATGTGCTTCCTGTAAAGCACACCAGACATTCACTCTGTCCGAGAACTCATTAAAGCGTCAAAGCCATCCTTCCACAGAAAATTGTTCTTCATAAAGAACAAGAAGTAGACACTAGTGGTTCTGGGTCTGTAATTCTTCAATGTCTCAAATGACTACCCACTGTTCCTGATATTCTCCCATTCAATGGTCCTTCTTTGAACCAAAAGCTAGATGTCCAGTAGATTTCTCTTTGAACTAATAACATAAAACTTTATGGTAGAATTACATAGACACAATATCAGAATGTCTTCAATCCCATTTTTGTTGCTGTGTCCTCGACCAGCTGGCGCTTGAGACCCTTGGTGAATGGGTCCACCAGGTTCTCCTGACTCTGAATATCAATTACGATAATGACTCCAGTCTTTATCAAATTATTCATTGTCCTGTGCCTCAACTGCACAGTCCTCTTTTTATCATTGAAGAGGTTATTTGATGCCACCGCTGCAGTCGCTTGGTTGTCGCAGTATATCGGTACCACCGGAATCTGCGCACCAACCAATGGAAGATCATACATGAGCTCCCGAAGCCACTCTGCTTCATCCGCTGTAGCATCCAGTACATAAAACTCAGATTTCATCGAGGAATGAGAGAGCATAGTCTGCTTCTTCGACTTCCATGATATAACAGCTCCACCCATGGAAAATACGTATCCTCCTGTAGACCTTTCGCTCTCTACTTATGAACACCATCTTGCATCACTGAAGCCTTCCACTACTATCGGATACCCGCTGTAGTGCAGTGCATACTTTTGAGTCCTCCTGAGATATCTTATCACTCTCTTCACAGCCTTCCAGTGCTCCACACCTGGGTTGCTCGTGAATCGACTCAGCATCCCTACGGCAAAAGCTATGTCAGGTCTTGTGGCAGTTGTTGCATACATCAAACTTCCAATGACACTTGAATACTCTAACTGCCTGACCCTTTTTTTAGAATTTGGCTTCAGCTTCTTGTCACACATGTACGGAGTATCGATCCCTGGAAGATCCTGATATCCATAGAATGTGAGCATCTTCTCGATATAATGAGACTGTGACAGCGCTACTTCAGTGTCTCTCCGGATGATCTTTATCCCCAAGATAATATCAGCTTTCCCTAAGTCCTTCATACTGAACTTAGATGAGAGAAACTTCTTTGTCTCAGTGATACATGCTAGATCCGTACCCAGGATTAATACGTCATCCACGTATAGAAAAATGATGACTCCTCTCCCGTTAGTGAACTTAGTGTAAATGCACTTGTCCGTTTCACTAACCTTGTAGCCGTTTGATCTTATTACTTTATCAAACTTCTTGTGCCATATCTTGGGAGCTTGCTTCAGACCGTATGATAGTTTCACCAACTTGCAGACTTTATCTTCAAGCCCCTTAACGATAAATCCTTCTAGCTGTTGCATGTAAATCTCTTCGGTCAACTCTCCATCCATGAATGCTATTTTGACATCTATCTGATAAATAACTAGCTTATGAATTACACTCAGAGCAATCAATATCCTGATGGTCATCATCCGCGCTACTGCATCATATGTGTCAAAGTAGTCGATCCCCTGCTTCTGAGAAAACCCCTTGGCAACTAACCTTTGCCTTAAACTTGTCAATAGTTCCATCGCCTTCATCTTCCTCTTGAAGATCCACTTGCATCCGATTGGTTTAGCTCCTTCCGACAGATCAACCAACACCCAAGTGTTGTTGGAGGTTATTGAGTCATACTCGTCATTGATAGCCTCCCTCCAGAAGATAGTGTCTCTGGTTTTTATTGCCTCATCATAGGTAAGCGGATTTGCTTCCACATGATAGGTGACAAAATCTTCTCCAAAGTTCTTCTGTCTCCTTACTTGCTTAGTTCTCGGTTCTGCGAGTTCTGGTTCAAACGTTATCTCTGGAATGACAACTCCTTCATGTACTACATCTTCTTTGGAAGCTTTAGCATCTTGTGCACCCACAATACTCGCCGGAATATCCGTGATAATAATATTCTTGTGCCTTGATTTTCAAAGAATTTTGCGTCGTGAGATTCAATGATATGATTTGATTCTATATCAAAAAAATCTCCAAACATCACTCTTCTCAGCATACCCAAGAATATGGTCTTCGTAGTCCTCGTACCCAGTTTCTGAATCTTTAAGTCCGGGAGCTTCACATATGTTAGACACACCCCACACTCGAATGACATTCAAGTTGGGTCTGACTTTGAACCAAACTTCATAAGAAGTGACATCGGATGTTGCGTACGGTAATCTGCTCATGATGAACGTAGCCGTCAATGCAGCTTCTTCCCAGAAGCAGTTTGAAAGTCCAACAGTTAACAACATTGAGTTCATCATTTCTGTCAACGTCCTATTCTTTCTCTCAGCTACTCCATTTAATTGAGGAGAATACGGAGCAGTCGTCTCATTGATAATTCCATGTTCTTTGTAGGACGATGCGAATTTAATAGGCCTATACTCTCCGCCTCGATCACTTCTAAGTCTCTTGAGTTGTTGCCCTGTCTGATATTCAGCTTCAGTCCTGAACTACTTAAATTTCTCGAATGCTTCATCCTTTGACTTGAGCATATAGATGAACGCATACTTTGAGTAGTCGTCAATGAATGTAATAAAATACTTTATCTTGGCCTTTGTGGAGAACTGTTTAAATTCACAGATATCTGAGTGCACCAACTCCAGAAGATCTGTGCTTCGATTAACCCGTTTGAACGGCTTTCTGGTAATTTTTGTCTGCGCACAGACCTCACACTTCTCCACCTCCTTACCCCCATATTTGGAGATAAGCCCTAGACTAGACATCTTGTTTATTTTTTATAATGAACATGTCCTAGTCTATTGTGCCATAATTCAAGAGAATAACCAGAAGTAGCGACTGTATTTATCATTGTGGCAGGAGTTATAAGTTAAAGTTTGAACATCCCTTCGATATAGAAAGCTTTTCTGAAGTATGTTTCTTTGAAAGACATCACCATCTGTCCAGCTGTCACGCCCCAGTCCCAAAATACGTAGGACTAGGAATACGTAAGTATGCCAGCCATATGTATATGGCAACTCCAATATATGAAAACCATAACACATACGTATGTTGTATTATGAATAACAATTTACAAGTGGTACAGATTTATGTCATAAGTCACAGGGCATAACTAAATCTCATCCACAAAATCATAAAGAAATAAATAACCAATCAACTATATAACTGAATCAAGTATAAGATACTTTATAAGAACAAGTAGTTGGGTGGAGACAAATCCACTACCAACTAGAATATAAGAGAAATAAAATAAGTACATCTAATGAACAATGAGGCTCGAAGAGAAGACCTCCTCGAAAGAGAGATAAGTATCAAGTCCTGATCCGTGCTCCTGTAAATAGTCATGATCGTCTACACCTGAAAAGGGACCAGGTCCTTAGAGGGACGTAACAAGATACATAGAAGCATGCCAATAAAGTACTGAAAATAAACATCCAAGGGTCGTCTAACCATCTATGTGAATGCACTTTGAGAACAACTTTTCAACATGTGGGCTATCTGGCTAAAATGGGATTGGCATAATTCTCTCGGAGAATCAGGGGCCTAAAAAGCATAACGTCTTTTGAACGTCAGAGGCCGCATGTAGATAATATATGGGTCATCATACCACGCATCTCTGGCGGAGCATGCGGGTTACATAAGGAAAGTGCAAAGGAGCCCAAACGTCTTACTTGTTGTTCTCCTTACTCCATGCTCTATTCATGTCATATCCATGACACGATGGTACCTCTAATAACTACTAAGTCTTCTAGCATGCAAATTTATTAGCAGTTATTCCCTATCGCACGTCCCATACGTACATGTGGCTAGTCCGTCACGCAAGTTTGTGTTCTACATAAGACTCACACTCGTGTAACAGATGTGTCACGGCCAATAAAACCTAATGATGCTTTCAAATTATGTAGTAGTCTCGTAAAACTAGGTCGACATGCATAATATATAATAAAGACAAAATACGATGCCACTGTCATTTCACCCAAGTTATTCTTGGACGCGCAGTTAAAATATATGAACTAAATAATAGAAATAAAATGCATGTACCATATGAAATATAAATTACAGTACAATAACAATGTATACTTGCCTGGCAAAAAAACTGTGAAGTGCAAGCGTCTAGACGTCAAGCACAAGGGGATCAAAAACTATGACATCCAAATGAACGCCTCCGGATGCTGATATAAATATCACCAAAGTCTCCAGAATTATCGAAATAGTCAGAAAAGTCTACCCTTTCATCCAATTTGGACACAGGGACAAAACAATAATTTTAGATCAAAGTGGGTCTACATGTGGGCCACTTTGCACCGAAATACGTGCCAGAGATAAAGGTCTCTAAATAGGATAAATTATAGGTCAAACTAATTCTAAACGATGATACAAACTCAACGGTATGTCCAATTTTGGATTTCGATGAGACGATCACAAATTTGCCCTTCAAGTCAAACCGTGGGATGTGCCCTTCAAGTCAAACGATGATACAAATTCAACGTCTCATATTATTTAATCATGTTATTCAATCCTCAAAAAAAATTTAACACCAAATATATCACATGTGATGTGCCCTTAATTACAAAGGATAGTCACAAAGTAATGTGATTGGCATATGGGGTATATCTAGTACTCTCCGTATATCAAACTTATACCTAGCACGAATGTTCGTCTTTCCGAAATAAGGAAAGACGAAAAATAATAATAAGGAATTCAAGGAGGAGGTGATTGAATACAAGTACGGGGTTCAAGGCGATTAAAGAATTCAAAAAGAGAATTGTCAGGACAGTTGGGGATTAAAATCTTATTTTGGTAAATTTCTATTCGCATGCTCATATCAGAATAGTTATGTACTTGATATGATATGCTCTGACCTGTCTAGAGGGCATGTATATTCGTCTAACATGCTGAGTCAACTATATCTCAATCCACGTAAAGTAGTCATACGGAGAGCGAACCAAGCGCACTAAGGTTGATTAGACCGTAATACACTGATTCTAAATAGGCAAATGTATTAGAGTGGGCCCCCAATAATATATATGTCATGAACAAGCTCGATAAAAGAATAAGCTTGTAAAACTAGGCTATAATAGCAGCATAAGTCGAGGTAGTCCAGAAAATATAAGTACGCTGGATTATGATGAGTGAAAGGTACAAAATAATTCAAATTCACCAAGAAGATGAGACTCGTCCAGTGTTGTGCCTCTACAGTTGCCATACTAACTCCTTGTCTAAGTCTCTAGTCGACCAAATGGGGGTATTGGCCTCTAAGTTCTACAGTCTAGATAAACACTATCGTCTTATGCTAGCATATAGTTAATGTCATTCAATTATACTTTATTAATGGGTCAAAAGGACTATGTGATACTAGATTGTGAGGCATACTACCCAACTTACAAGAATTAACTAATACTGTAACTGCCTTAAGGGGATTCTACAAAATAATATTGTCCTTATAAATAAAGTAGAAACTCTTGTTGGGATATACGAGGAAAAGATCTTGGTACTTATTAAGGTATCATATTGCATTATATAGGTAATGGTCATCTTAAGTCTTAATCATAGTATTTATAGAACAAAAGTGTTAATATTAAGAATGGAGAAGTTACTGGCTCTCAAGTGAAAGAGGATATAACCTGTATTGAGATATGGGTACAAATTACGTGATTTGAAACTAAAGTATAATTATAAAATCATAATCTAAATGAACAACTCAAACTATCAAGTTCTAACTACTAAGCACAAAATTTCAAAATTCAAGATTAACAACTATAATCCTAGCAAACTATATATCCTAACATAAAAGAAATTACTTGGCCTACAATCGGAAGGGTTAGGTGGCCCGAATTGAAAGATGAAGAAACAATTTTAGTCGTCGCACAAATAACGAGCGTTAAGGTTTCGGAGGAACAAGTTATAAAATTAAATAGAGAGACTCTTGATAATATCATAGTTTTCTAAGGAAAATGTGGTATGCTAATATCTGTGTTTGAGGTATGATCAAGAAAAATATTCTATTCATTCCTCTTGGTTTTCTAAGGTACAGTTCTGCTAATATGAAGACAACAATCTAAATTTATAGTTCTCTAATACTATCTCACTATGAAAGTTAGGTTTAGTCCTAATATTCAATCCTTGGATTTTTATTGGTTCCTCAATACTAGGGTCAAACAATATGGTCAAATTTTTAAGTAACCCTAGTAGTGTCTATACTACTCTCAAGTCCTTCATAAATATATCAAGGGATAGTGGTCAATTAATCTACAGGTAAGGGATGCTAGGGTTCATTAGATATTCTAAACTTAGTGATGTGTCAATATTCTAGTTGTATTCTTAGTAGGAATGTTACCCTAATTATCATCCTAACAACAAGGATTCCTATATTCTAGCAGAAGGCTATACTCAAGGAGCTATTAGGGAAGTACATGAATCAAGCATGATGCAATTATTTAAATAGAACAGATTGAAAGGAAGGTGAGTCATAGTCAAATATGGATGAGACCTAAAACTCTAATCCTAGGTGCAGCCCCGCTCGGTACAGTTACGTAACCGAAATGGCTAACTCGACCTGCATGGGCCACCACTAAAATATGTCATGCCCCAGTCCCAAAATACGTAGGACTAGGAATACATAACTATGCCAGCCGTATGTATATGACAACTATAATATATAGAAACCATAACATATACGTACGCTGTATTATGAATAATAATTCACAAGTGGTACAGATTTATGTCATAAGTCACATGGCATAACTAAATCTCATCCACAAAATCATAAAAAAATAAATAACCAATCAACTATATAACTGAATCAAGTATAAGATGCTTGATAAGAACAAGTAGTTGGGGGGAGACAAATCTACTACCAACTAGAATATAAGAGAAACAAAATACGTACATCTAATGAACAATGAGGCTCGAAGAGAAGACCTCCTCGAAAGAGAGATAAGTAGCAAGTCCTGATCCGTGTTCCTGTAAATAGTCATGATTATCTACACCTAGAAAGGGAGCAGGTCCTCAGAGGGACGTAACAAGATACATAGAAGCATGCTAATAAAGTACTGAAAATAAACATCCAATGGTCGCCTAACCATCTATGTGAATGCACTTTGAGAATAATTTTCCAACACGTGGGCTATCTGGCTAAAATGGGAGTGGCATGATTCTCTCGGAGAATCAGGGGCCTAAAAATTATGACATCTTTTGAACGTCAGAGGTCGCATGTAGATAATATAGGGGTCATCATACCACGCATCTCCGGCGGAGCGTGCGGGTTACATAAGGAAAGTACAAAGGAGCCAAAATGCCTTACTTGTTGTTCTTCCTACCCCATGCTCTATTCATGCCATATCTATGACACGATGGTACCTCTAATAACGGCTAAGTCTTCTAGCATGCAAATTTATTAGCAGTTATTTTCTGTCGCACGTCCCATACGTACAGGTGGCCAGCCCGTTACGCAAGTTCGTATTCTACATAAGACTCACACTCATGTAACAGATGTGTTACGGCCAATAAAACCTAATGATGCCTCCAAATCATGGGCTGGTCTCGTAAAACTAGGTCGACATGCATAATATATAATAAAGACAAAATATGACGCCATCGTCGTTGCACCCAAGTTATTCTTGGACGCACAGTTTATATAGCAGTTAAAATATATAAACTAAATAACAAAAATAAAATGCATGCATCATATGGAATATAAATTACAGTACAATGGCAAGGTATACTTGTCTGGCAAAAAAACTGCGAAGTGTAAGCGTCTAGACGTCAAGCACAAGGGATCAGAAATTATGGCATCCGAATAAATGCCTCCGGATGCTGAAATAAACATCACCAAAGTCTCCGGAATCAGTGAGATAGTCAGAAAAGTCTACCATTTCGTCCAATTTGGACACAGGGGTAAAACGATAATTTTAGGTCAAAATGGGTCCACACATGGGCCACTTTGTACCAAAATGCGTGGCAAAGATAAAAGTCTCTAAATGGGACAAATTAAAGGTCAGAATAATTCTAAATGATGATATAAACTCAATGGTATGTCCAATTTTGGATTCCGGTGAGCCGATCACAAATTCGCCCTTCAAGTCAAACCGTAGGGGCCACAATAGACGGCTCGGTCAACTGTCTCAGAATCTCGTGAAACTTGGATCACAGGACCAGCGTGATACCACGAATCCAATGACGCAAGTTTCGTCGTATTCCGACATCCGTACACAAAGTGGGGTGGTGGTTTACAAAAGTTGCGATACATGGACTTTTTACAGATACGGGTTGATTCCGACGCATACACACGTCCGAATCAACTTTCGCGAAAGTCCACAAGTCAAGATATATCATACGCACCTTTTGGTGCAATTGGTACGTGGCGAGGAGGTCCCGTTTGGCGGGGCATAATCCGTATCACAAAATTTTAGTTTTTAAAAGATCAAGTTTTTGGTCGTTTTGGACGCCGAATAATTTAACAAATAAAACAAATTAATAAAAACTAAAAGAACAGTAAAATTCTCGATTATATTGAGAAGAAAACCTTTTAATTAAATTTTAAAAATATTAAACGAGTTGGTGGCAATTTGCGCATGAACATGGGGGGTTTGGTTCGAAATTCTGGACTATTTTTGGTCAGTTTTTTGGCCGTTTTTGATCGATTTTTCGACCAATTTAGGGCACGAAAACTTGTCCTGCTTGGAGAAAATCCTAGAGGGTTAGGTTGTGAATGTACACGGACAAACCGCTCGAGAAAAGGATGAGAGATAAGAGAGATATCATACCACCAAGGTGGGCTCGGCTGCGCTGCTACGCACCCGAGCGGGTGCGAACGACGGTGTAGTCGGCGCGGGGCGCCGACGTGGCTGCGGTCGGTCGGCGGCGGGCTGTGGTCGGTCGAAGGTCGGCCGGAGGTCTGGGACTAGGGTTAGGGTTTATATATATATATATATATATATATATATATAGAGAGAGAGAGAGAGAGAGAGAGAGAGAGAGAGAGAGAGAAATCGGGATGGGGGTGCGCTGGGTTGCTGTGGTGTGGGGGGCATTAGGATTAGTTAGTTTAGTTAAGGTTTAGGAGTTTTAGGAGTAGGTTTTAGGTTTAACTAGTTTAGTTTTTATATTATCTTTTTCTTTTTTTCTTTTTTTATTTATTATCATTATTATCATTATCATTATCCATATTATTATTATTATTATTATTATTATTATTATTATTATTATTATTATTATTATTATTATTATTATCATTATTATTAATAACTATATATTTATTAACATATATATATTTACATATATAGATGGGGTTAAAAAAATCCAAAAATAATATTTGCACAAAAAATAAATTCTAGAAAATTTTACTTTTTAAAGCCTTAATAAAATACTACACCCAAATTATTTTATAATTAATAATTAGATATTTATCTAGTTATAATAAATCAAATAATTATATTATCCAATTAACTAAGTAAATAACTAAGTGGTTATCCACAAATAGGATAATAGTAAATAATGTGCAAATCTATAAAAAAAAAAAGAAAAATGCCTAACTTGGCACGGGAAATTATGGGTTACTAATTATAAAAAATTTAGAATTATAAAATAACCACAATTAAATTATATATATAAATTATCTAAATATTTAACACAAGAATCTATGGTTGTTACACTAATATCATACTAATATTAAGGGATCGAATTTTTGTGCCACGAAAAGATCCTACAGGTAGTGTCTCCTGTGTAGGCTACTTCCTATGATGGACGATACAGATTTTGGGGCTATCCTATATCATTAATGTCCAAACCATGGTGAAGTATCCTAATAAAATTATTGGATTTTATTTGATTTAAAAAATAATCTAAAACAAATATAAGAATACAAATTACGCACAAGATACCTATTTTTGGGTGAGGGGGTTTACACCAGCATTAATGTCCATCCTCAAGCCTGCGTTGCAGAGAAGACTTTCTGAGACCAAATTTTTTACTATCATTGGTACATGCTTCACATCCTGAAGCGTCAGCGTCTTCCCTGAAGTCAGTTTTAGTACCACCATTCCGGTCCCTACTACTTCAGCTTGTGCCTGGTTTGCCACTATAACCTTCTCAGAAGTAGGCTTGTAGGTGGTGAACAACTCCTTATTTGAGCAAACATGGCAGAATATGCCAGTGTCCACCCACAGTTCAGAGTCGACACCAGCCGTGATAACCTGTACAATCATAACAACCTTGCTAGGCTCACCTTGCTCTGTCTGTTTGGTCTTGGATCTGCATTCACTCTGGTAGTGGCCCTTCTTGCCACAATTGAAGCAAGTCACTTCGGACTTGGGCTTTGGCTTCAGTTTGAACGAAGCCGACTTCACCTTCAAATGGTTGAAGTCCTTCTTTTTCTTGTTGTGAGAAGCCTCCTGCTTCCCCTTAGAATCACCAGCATGCACCAAGTTGGCTTTTGCCAACTGTTTGGATAGGAAATCCAACTTCAGTTGTCCCCTGGCCTTATCTTCAATGTGAATCCAGTGAAGAAGATCTTCGAGCTGGATCTCCATCTTCTTACGGTACATGTCAGTCTTGAACCTGATCCAGCCTAGAGGAAGCTTGGTGACGATAGCCCCCACCATGAACTTATCTTCCTGCTTCATGCCCTCTTCCTCCAGCGTCTTTTGCATCTTCAGAAGTTCCTTGACTTGTGACATCATTACCTTCTCGTCTTTAAATTGTAAAGTGAATTTTTTTTCAACGAGATAGATTTTAGATATCTTTTCCAGTTTTGTAATGCTTCTCAAGAGCTTTCCAAATGTCCTTCGCCTTATCTTTCTTGCTGTAAGACTCTGCCATCGAGTCCTCTATTACATTGAAGATCAATAGCCTGCAGAGGTTGTTGTCTTATTTCTAGTTATTATATGCATCCTGTGCCACACCAACTTCAAGTTCTCCTCCATCTTCAGGGATGGTAGGTTCAGGGTCAACCAACACATAAGCAACTTTGACAATACGAAGATTCAGAGAGATCTTCCTCTTCCAAATGTTGTAGTATTCTCCATCAAACTTCTCAAGCTTGTGAAAGCTAGTATCGAGAAGGTTTAATCGGCTCTCCATCTTACTCGGATCTTGCTTTGAGATTGTTATTTTCAAGGCTAAATCAAAGATGGTAGAACCCGAAGTTGAAGTCGAGATCAAGAGTCCACACAAGAGTTCCCTTTCTGATATCTCTTGATCTAAAAAGAAGACAATATAAAGGATCTGATTACAACTGGAAACAAGATAATAAATGAATTAGAGAAAACTATCTTCTCATTCTTTCTTGCAATCGAAGTTGTAAACGGATAGAACATAGTTACAACTCATAGAAGAGAGGAGGAAGAAAAAGAAGAAGAGACTTTGCTTCTTGGGGTGATAAAGATCACCGTTTCTCAAAACAAGATTCGTCCCACACGATCTGTTCCTAGGAACCAACAAGTTTACGTAGAACTTCTGGAATGCTCGCTGTTACATCTGTCTGGTCTCACACGAACTCCCTAGACTCCAATGGTGGCGGCAACATCAACTCTCTCCATATCCTTTTTTTCGATGTAAGTTCTCAAAGTGACACGAAGAGAGTATTTATAGAGAGAGGGTGAAAACCCTACCCGCCCAACAGTTACAGAAATATAGGAACAAATTAATTACGAATTCCAAAAAGATAGTCATGTATTAATTTCAAATCCCTCAAAAAATGGATATGAATAACAGACCGTATCTTTCCATAACTGTTCAAATATATCCGCAGCAGCAGCAGCATATGCGGCAACGTAAGCTGCAGCGCATGCGGCAGATGCTGACGTGCTAAGTGCAAAGTACGCCAACAAAGCGCCACTTTGCGCCCTTGAGCCCGAGCCCAAGTCCGAGTCCGAGTCCGAGTCGCTAAGCCCCTTTGGGGCTTAGCTCTTATAGAATAATTCCAAGAGAATGACAAAAAGCATAAATGCTTACATTAAGGAGTTAATCCTTCTTCATCCTAAAAAAATACCCCCATATGGCACTCATGTGCCTCACCACACCCCATGTGCTTACCTCAACACAAGTAAAGTATTATATTGAGATACCCGCTTGGTGGTGTAGCCAATGTGGGACTATCTTTCATAGTCCAAAGGCAAAAACACCAACAGACTTCAAAACACATACATAGAATTATTATTTTCAAAATATGGACAAAAAATACACAATTTTAATAATAATATATATATATATATATAAATTGAGGGTATTTACATATTTACATAAGTTTTATTCATTTTTTGATTTTGAATCAAAATAGAAACTCAAAACCTAAATCGAGTAATATTTTTTAATATTTTTAAAATTGTCACAGAACTAATTTTTTTTCAAACCGAACTGAATCTCTTAGTTCACTTTGGATTTTCAGTCCAAAACGGAATAATGCTCACACAGACACACACAAAAAAGTTCCACAGTTTGGACTAAGTTACCAACTCTTGTTTAGATGTATGCTTGTAGCTTTTTGAGAAGAACTATTGGAGCTTGGAGAGAAAGTTTAGGATTTTGAGAGTAGGATGATTGGATAGCTTTAGAGAGAAGTTATCTTAGTTCTAATACCATGTTAGAGCATCTCCCGGTTGTGAGTTTGAAAAAAATGGTTGCCACATGGGATTTATAATTTATTATTTCAAAAATTCTTCTCCAATACAAATGTGAAATTGGTTGTGAAGTTGACTTGGCAATGACATGACAAGGAAAATGTGAAGTTGGTTATCTAGATCTAAGAGCATCTCCAACCCTATTGTCTTATTTTGTGTTTTGATTCCTATGTGGCATGAGGCACAAGATAATGTCTTTTCTATGTGTCAAGATTATATTCACACAAGGCAATGATATAGAAAAGTGTTCTCCAATTCAAAGGTATTGAGAAAACAATAAAAACCTTTTTTCAACTTCCAAGAAAACTTTTTCACTTCTTTTTTGTTATAAATAATTTTTATTCATAATTGATGATGTGGAAGTAAAGCATTGTGAAGTCAATTGTCTAGATCTAGGCAGCCAACTTCATATTATCCTTGTCATGTCATTGTCATGTCAACTTCACAATCAACTTCACATTTGCATGAGAGAAAGATTTTTGATATATGAAGTTGTGATTCCTATGTGGCAATCATTTTTTTTCAAACTCACAACAGGGTTGGAGATACTCACCCTATTGTCTTGTTTTGTGTTGTGATTATTATGTGGCATGAGGCACAAGACAATGTCTTTCCTATGTGGCAAGATTATATTCACAGAAGATAATGAGATATAAAAGTATTCTCCAACGCAAAAGTATTCAGAAGATAATAAAAAACATATTTTTTTCCAACTTCCAAGACAACTTTTCTATTTTTTTATAAATATTTTTATTCATAATTGATGATATGGAATAAAGTCATTATGAAGTCCATTGTCTAGATCTAGACAACCAACTTCACATTGTCCTTGTCATGGCATTGCCATGTCAACTTCACAACCCACTTCACATTTGCATTGGAAAATATTTTTTAAAATAAGAAGTTGTGATTCCTACGTGGCAACCATTTTTTCCAAACTCACAACAAGGTTGGAGATGCTCTAAACAATGGACTTCACAATGCTATATTTTTACATCATCAACTATGAATACAAATATTAATAAAAGAGGAAGAAGTGAAAAAGTTGTCTTGAAAGTTAAAAAAATAGTTTTTATTATCTTCTCAATACTTTTGCATTAGAGAATATTTTTCTATCTCATTGTCTTGTGTGAATATAATCTTGCCAAATAGGAAATATATTGTCTTGTGTCTCATGCCACATATGAATCACAACAAAAAAATAAGATAATAGGGTTGGAGATGCTCTTAGCAGACAACATTATAACAATATAGCAATTAATAGAAAATTTTAAGTGTTGGTTGTGTAAGAAAATGATCTTAATGTCCATAAATAAATGTGTATACAATAAGCTGACTGTATTTGATTGGATTTTTTTATGAAAAATATTTTCATCACAAAATTTTCACCAATGTGCAGTGTTTGATAGTTTATATTTTTCATGGAATTATTTTTCAAAAAATTATTATTATTTATTTATTTCAAAATGGTGGAAAATAAATCTGGTCAAACTGGTAGGGAAAAATATTATTTTTCTTAAAAAATTACTATTTTTATGGAAAATAATGACAATAAAAAATCCAAATTAAATTTTTCATAAGAAAAATTTAAAATTCAACGAATTTTTTTTCCTAGTAAAATAATTTTGTATTAATTAATCTATTTTCACCATACAATCAAATGCACCCTAAGAAAAATCGGATGGAATATTTTTTTTGCAACCTAATTAATTTCGTAGAATTAATATATATTTTTAATAACTTGTGCAGTTGCCTTTATACTAACTACCCCTATATTTTATGTTTATTATACGGAGTACTCCTACTTTTAAAATATTTACACAGACTATCCCTACTTTTTTGCTTTTTACACGAGGTACCCTTACTTTAAGATAAAAAAAAAAAGTTATAACACTAATTACCCCTATTATTTATTTATTTATTTATTTTCTAAAAAAATGGGTGGTCAGTATAATTAGTTTAAAAGTAGGGGTACCCCGAGTTATAAACAAAAAACTTAGGAATAGTTAGTGTAAATAACCAAAGATAGACAAAATTAGGTAAAAATAAAGCGCAAAACTTATCAAATTAAGATATATTAAAACCTTTTTATTGCGTGATGAACAGGAGATCAACCAAAATGATTACATGACCAACCAACCCCAAATCTGACACTAGGATTTGAGTTGGTGGAGCTCAAGAATCTATAGCCATATACCAAAATGGTATTCTAAGCCTTAAATTTTTCTTTCCATTTGACTAAAAATTTGCCTCAAGTGGAGGATAAAGACCGAAGGTTCATTAGTTCCTGGGATGTCACTCTGATGGGGTTCTTCGATCTCCTAGTCTTGGGCCCTTTTTCGCACTAAAGGACTCATCTCCCACAGTCACCAATACCGGCGTACAAAAAATAGGGGTGACGACCTCTCCGTTAAAGCTAGCCACCTCAGACTTCCCTATAACCAAAACCCCTATTACAGACTGACTGTCCAAAAGATATATATACCAGGAGTATTTGGATTATACAAACTATATATAGATTCTTAGATAAAAGAATATTTATATAAGGATAATAAAGTAATTTACATTATATTAATTTAAATTATTAAATTAATCTTAGTAACCGGTTGCAGTTTTGTGTTTCTTTCTTCTTAATTTAATTATTAATCGTAACCTCTCTATGATGTTCTTTTTCTCTTTTTCTATAAACTTATCATTAAAAAGAAATCTTTTGAATATTTTTTGTCTTTCTTTAATCAATCTTCTCATTAACCAGAAATCTTTTGGATATTTTTTTATCGTTCTCTAATAAGTGTCATCTCTCTAATCTTCTCAATAAGGAATCTTTTGAATATTGTTTTCTATCTTTCTCTAATCGGTGCCGTCAGCATCTCGGGGACAAAGGGTTCTCAACAACGGATCTCCGATCTTAGTAATCAGTTACAGTTTTGTGTTTCTCTTTCTCACCCTCCAATCTCCCGCAAGTTCGATCATCCCCATTAGACGTGAGATCAACACGCCAACGCTCACGCAGGAAAATTGTTCTCATCGGAGCATGATGCCGTACGAGCCTGAAGTCGCACTCGCACAAGGCAATGACGTCAAACGTCATGGTTATCATCAAAATGACCAAGTTGCAACGAAAGTCAAGTATTGTTACAAACAAGATCACATCAGAGTATACGCATCGAAGCTCTCAAAGGTCTAAATGAAGATGTCACAATGGCTTACAACACTCTTTCTCTTTCTCTTGTCCGCAAAGATACTTATCGTTTCATACATCATGTCCCGTATATCCAAGCCGAGCCACTACACCTGCGTACCTAGAATAATGCCCATAAATGTGGGTCAGTACACAACTGTACTTGTGAGCGGGGTAACCCACTTGCCTAAACCAACACTAAGTAGATAGTAAATGCAATCAGTTATATGGTGATCTTTCTACTTGAACCTATATTCATTTTATGGCAGTGGCATGACATGTTAAGGAAAGCAGTAAAGCAGGTTAAGCATGTAAGCATTGAAATCCAGTAAACACACTAGCCGTTATAAGCAATCTCTAAAGAAACTAAGCATGCAATCCGTTCTACTCAAATCCTGTAAGTTAAGCGTTAACCTTTCGAATCACATCACACTCCAAGTCTTGCTATCAACCTCTATGCGCACACTCTTTCCCAAGGCAAGGTGTTCGCCCGTCGCCTACTCAAATGCGCCGTCTCAAAGCGATTCCTCTCTATATGAAGGCCACTGGTCGAGCCATAATGGACATATAACAAAAGCGAGTATCCTTCCAATATATTTGGTTGCAATACCTCAACTGTAGTTCCCGTAAATGCCTTGTGACGAAATACAAGTTCAAGTAAGCAATATCCCATCCATCCGAAGGTTGCAACACCTTAACGGTATATCTTGCTATACCGTGCTTTAGAATCACTTCCAATGATTTCCCCTAAGCGAAATGGTCCCGGTACCCCGGTGCCTATCCGGTTCGAGAAATCCAAACCCTGCACGCATAGGTTGTCTGTGACCATGCAATGATGACTAGTAGGTACGACAAAGAATTGTGCCTTCTCGTTCCACCAAGAGATGCTCGACCCATTTTATCAATGCCCGTAAGTCGTTCTCAAATTATAGCCCAATGCACCATTCTCAAATTATCTCCACTAGACACCATGTCGCTTCTCAACACAGTGCTCCGATAGGTGTAATATCCCTCTGCGATAGCTCTATGGCACAATGACCCAACAGTGGCACAATGCCCTCTCCGATGCAGTTATCCAGTTTCGAACAACAACTGCACGCTTCACTTGACGAAGCATCCGAACCTGATACTCGTGCGCAATTTACGTTCGCTCGATAAAGTGTACTCACTGATCCAATCATAAATGTCAACTCAATGCCATAAATTATATATATTGAAATGGCACACACTCTATGCACGCCACATGTGCGGTGTTTTCTATGTTTCAGTCTAAGTATCCAAGACATTATGTATTTTTCATTTATTAGACATGAAGAAGAAGAGGATAAGGGATAGAGCCCACTCACCTAGTCTGAATCTGCTCGATGTCGTGCCTAGCATACTGGCTTACTGATACGACCGATTTCTTGAGCCTGTGGTCCGATGCGAAGCATGATCTACTGAATTGGTATGACCGTACGAGCAGTTCGTGCTCTCCAAATCATCCAACCTGATCGAACTAAGAAAGACGATATTATCGTTCTAATTCTGCTATCTCTGTACTATTCTGAACGAATACACTAATTCTATTTGTGTCATCCATGCTCTTCTCGTTGTAAGGTACTGCTCTAATCCCACAGAACTCCGTACGCAATCTGCACATGAAACCAACTCAAATCAATACTTTCTTCCTAGTCCAACTCATTGAAATGCAACCAAACCTTTGTCTCATTTCAATCTGACACAGCTGTAGTGTCATGCCCCAGTCCTAAAATATACGAGACCAGGCCACGTGACAATAGCCAGCTGTCACGTCTCCGAGGATATCCTAATTTAATGGATCCTAACGAAGAGTGCTACGCTGTCCTAAATACTAACATGTCCCATATCAATCAACAACAGGTAATCTAATCTCATCCACAATATAAACAGCAAGAATGTACTAATAATAAATGCTGGAAGATAAACGCTAGTCTCGAAATATCATAGAACAACCAAGAATGTCTGGTGGGGACAAACCTACTGCTATGAAGAAATAAAATACTGAAATGATAGATAAAAGATAACGACTAGGGCATCGGCTGACTAGATAATGATGCAGCCAATCCTAGGCAGAAGGCCTACCAAGTGATCACGAAAACTCTGTCGGTAGTATCTCCAGCTCCTCTGTGGTAGTGAACCTCGTCTCCTGTCCTGGGCCATACACTGTGGGATAATATGACTCGTCCAAATCTAGAAAGGTACCAGGTCCTCAGAGGGACGTAACAAGATACATAGAAATATGCCATATATAAATACTGAATAAAATAAATACAATAAAGGGTGTGCTAATGTCACGACCCGCACCCGGTGTAAGGGTACTAGTCGGAAATAACGCCCAGCCTACGCCGCAGAATCGGCGGTAGAACGCTGTCTAGAAAGTCTATCTAATATAATGAACCACCAATAATGATAGGATACTCAATCACAGAACTAAGATAGAATGAACACGAATCAGATAAGAATAGAATAGTCACAATTGGTATAAGCTGGAGACAAATCCAGTACAGAAGAATACTACAAAGCTACAAAGCTACAAAGCTACAACTCCAGGGTCAACTGTCTCAGTTGGGATAAGTCCCTATTGAGCCAGGGTCTCAGAATCTAAACCCACAACATCCTGGGGTCCATAAAAGGTAGGGTACCACTCCTCAGTATCATCTGGAAAAATATATCCAGTCAGAAAAGGAGCAGAGTACAACCCTAACAGCAGTTCTCAAGTAATGATAAAAACTATGTAACAGTAAATAGCTATGGATAAATAAGATGCACAATAGATAGGAGAGATATATGTACAATAAGGAAATACTGGAAATAAATACAATAAGGAACAATATGCCAATGAAACAATAATACTAATGACTAAGTGTGTGAGTACTAGCTTAACATGTGATCGGCTTGGGCAAGATACAATGCGGCCTGGCTAATCATACGTGCGGTGCATGATCAACACTATTCTGTTACCAGTACTGTATTCAATAGGGATTTGATCACATATCTATACTAATACTCCCCACCCCCGACTGGTATAATAGATCCAACCACGGTATGCTATGGCACTAGATTCCCCAAGAAGATAGCTAGTCTCCCCGAGAATCGGTGTCTGTACATGTACAAGATAACCAATGAAACAATACTTGCACCATATACACCATATACCAAGGAATAACATCTCATGACGAGATCCGGATATACCAATCCGTGTAACCATAGTGTCAAGAGAAATATGGATATCTACACTAGATACAACGAACATAGAGGATATCATAAATGAGAAACTATCAGAGAATGTACTCGCCTGAAGTCCAATGAACAGTCTCACAAAAGTCTGACTCGGTGCCTCGAAGACCTAGATATGGAATACCACATTAATACAAGGTCCCGGAAAGAGAACAAGTCAAACTAGTCAACTTCTAGGTCAATAAGTAAATTCTAAGTCAAAAGTCAACTATGGTCAACTCTAAAGTCAACTAAAGTCAAACATGGTCAAACCAAGGTCAACCTCACAAGACATCTATATAAATAATATAGAATAAAAAATACAACAATTAGGAATCAAGGTTTGATCCCAATTGGTATCCACACAAGAATGCTCAAGATACATATAGGTATATTATTACTCTAATACATAATATATTATATATAAACTAATATATTATATATAAATAAAATAATAACAATACTAGTATTATATCTCACCACAAATACATTTATATATACGTATATATATACAAATATAATATAATATATAAACTAAATCTGCCCAAATGTCACTGAAAACAGTGTGCTAAAACACTAGTTTTCAATAAACAGACTTATAGTGACAGTCCCAACTGTCACAGCAAAACCGTCGCCAAAACGCTGTAAAATAAATCCACTGCTGTCACAGTTTGATGACAGTTCAAACTGTCACAGAAAACCGTCGCTGTAAAACTGCTGCTCAAACCCGCCCGCTGCATTAATGACAGAACTGTCATTAATGCCGAACACTATTACAACGGCTGCTGTTTTAATGACAGTGGCTGTCATTAAATGCCGCTGTCACAAAAACAAACAATATAACTATATATATATTAATATATATAAATCAAATATAAATCAATATATATATATATATAAACAATTAAATAAATATATACTTATATATATATACATAGTCCTACACAATTAATTACTAATAGCTACAAAACACATTGCATGTATTAATATACATATTTTAACATAGCTAGAAGCACACATAAAAATATATTCATTAATATGAAATTAATTATATAATAATTATAATTAATATAATTACTCATTTAAACACATAAATATATTTTATAAAACATTTATGTATAATTTATTTTATTAATATGTAGTAACAAATATAATTGCATGTCAAGAAAGCTACATATATATTTACACATCATATTTTAGTACACATAAAAATATATAGATCTATGCTACAATAAATACCATAATAAATACACTAAAATAAATATATAACATATATATATATATACTAAATATAATACAAGAATTAAAGCATAAATAATTAGATCTATACAAAAATACACACAATTGGAGAGTATCACACCGTATCCCACTAGATCTAGGATACGCATGCGACACGAGTCCAACACACAACCAATTGCACCCCGAAGGACACAAACAAGTCACAAATAATATTTATGAACAAATCAAAGTGTCAAAAGTAGATCTATGTGTCCGTGTCAAAATACGACATGTACAAAGTTCCGTGTCGGAGGGAAAACCCCCAAAACGACACATATCACCAAATTATTGGGATACGAACTACATGTACCCAATTATGGACACGACACTAGCCCCAAACACATAAGCACATGCCCAATTGATCTATAGGATCAATTGACACACAATAAAATGTCAATTCGGAATTCCCATAAAATTGACACAAAAAGCACCATAACTTTCTCCATGGGTCTCCTATGAACACAAAACCAAGTCCTATGGGTAGTACATACATATGGGTTGATTTTACATGATTAAATCTCAGATTTAGAAGCTATTTTAATGGGAAAAACTGAATTATGCCTATTGGGAGATGGATTCCCAATGAAACCTCCAATTGAGATGAACTTGCTTCCAAATTGTAGATCCTTGCTCCTCTTTCTAGATCCTTGCTTCCTCCTTCTAGATCCTTGCTTCTCAACTTTCTAATGGTGAATTGGGAAGAATTTGGAATGAATTTGGTAGGGAATTGGAATGGGAATGGAAGGAATTTGGTAGTGGGAAATTCTAGATCTAGATTTGAAAATGAGAATGAGAGGAGAGAGAAATTTCCCCCCTCTAATATAGGCCGGCCAAACCCCTTCCCCAAACAATTATGAAATGTCCAATGTACCCCTTGGGGCCTCTCATGAAGAAATAATTAAGGAAGGAAGCTTCTAGTCTAATGATTTAATTAATTTAATCCATCTCCTTAACAATGGGCTTTCTAAATGGGCCAAGTCTAACTAATTAATTCATGTTGGTCCATGGGTCCAAACTAACTAGTTGGGTCCACTAATACAAGTCCAAAATAATTAAATAACATCTAACAATAATTAAATAATACAACAAATAATTATTTACCATACACAATATTTAATTAAATAGGAAATGACTAAAATACCCTTTCCTAGAAAATATGGTAGTGACAGCTAACCATCTAAGTGAATACAATGTGAGGACAACTTTGGTACGTATGGGTAGGCATAGGCATAACGTCCAACACCCCGAAGAGCATGGCAGCAGTACAGTATATCGTCTATATCGCTCCGAAGAACGTGGCAGCAGTATAGTATATCGTCCATATCGCTCCGAAGAACGTGGCAGCAGTATAAAGGGAGTCATTGGATCCGTGGCTCCTCTGGATACTACGAACTCCAATGGGTGTATTCCATAGGCCTACTAATGTCCTCCCCGCCCAATGTAGATACGCAAGTCGAATACTCGACGTGCATACCACGTATCTATATGCCAAGTCTCTACCAATATAAATAATCTTGAATTACGTACTAACCGTGATGTAGGTCACACGCACCGATAGCTAGTCGAGTATGCAAACCCGTATCCTAATATGAATATGTCACAGTAAAACGTGTAAGAGTGTCAGGTCTCAGAAGATACCAGGGTATCCTCCAAAGGGTGAGTCTGCTAATGACTAGGTCAAGTACACTAATCATCGACGCATCCATCGATTGCACCCGAGTCATTCTCGGACATGCACAGTTGTATAAAAGAAAAGCACAAGAATACTATACAATATATGCATAATTTAAATTAGACAGTAAATATGGCAATGTATCTTGTCTGAGTCCTCAAGCTGTGAATGCCAGAAGCCGGTTCCTGCAGTGTCCCCTGGCTGGTCCAGTGACCCTAAACACACAATACAATATAGCAAATACTGACATCAGACACTAAGCAATATATACATACTACTGTGACGCTACTCTTGGGGTATTGTCGTAAGTTCATGATTGATCGATTACAGCATCACGTGTGCATGTAGCTAGGGTGTACACGTATTCTGTCTCCCGTTATCGTATGCCTTGAGGCAATAAATTATCGAGTTAAAGGTTACCGACTATTTTGGATTTGTACGACTACATGTCCTTGGTTTCCATGTTCAAACATACTCGGTTTATGTCCCGATGTTCAGATAAAATACTGGTCCTTGGTAACATGTCATACTTAGGGAAATTTATTCATTATTTTCTAACCTAATTATCATCACGCATACACATGTCTCTTATTTCCTTTTATTTGGTTGGTGTCGACATAGGACACGTCGACACGATGACTCAAATAAACAGCCATACAATGATATTATGCGAGAAGCGAGCGAGGGATCGAGTACCTGGCTGCCTGGACGAGAGTCTGCTTGTCCTGGTCATCTTCCTCGCGGGCGGAGCTCTGGCGTCGATCGGCGGGTTGGTCGGCAGCGGCAGTGGCAGCCTGCAGCGGATGCGACAGCGGCAGCCACGACCTTGGCGGCATCGATACAGCCGAGGACGGTGCGGGATGGCTGACAGGTCGTGGAGGCAGGTAGGGGTAGGCCTGACGGTGGTGGTCGGCGGTGCCAGAGGTGGCGGGGGCGCTCATGGCAGCGGCTAAGGTCGGATTTAGATGGAGGGAGTCGGTGATGGTGAAGGCGACGGCGGCGTTGGGCAGATGGGGTACTGCTGGCGGTTGGGTGGTGGTCCAGCAGTGAGGGGGGTCCGATGGCTGGGGTGGTCCGGTGGTGGTTGTGGTATTGGGCAATCGGGGAGGGAGAGCTCGGTTGGGAGAGAGAAAGAGTTCGGCTAGGGTTTTGGGGGATTTATGATTCCTTAGGGTTTTCATATGGAAGGAATTGTATATTTATAGGTGTTGGCTCTCGTGGGCTATCCTTGAGATTTCGGCCGACCATCTCCTCGGGGTGGGGCTGGTCCATATTTAAGGGTGTACACGGCTTGGTCCGGTCCTATTTTTGGTGAACTTGGCTTCAACTTAATTAAATTACAAATTAATGTACAATGAGCTCATTTTCGAATATTGTGAAGCTAAGGTGAGACGCAATGACGAGTATCTAAGGTTGCACAATGGTCAGAGGTGGTAGTCTGGCATGTCTAAGAGATGTTCGTGACCTTGGGTGGAAGATAACTACTGGTGTGGTGCTCCATCCTCGAAACAATGACAAGGTGTATTAGGATATATAATTATTGCACATTTATTCCAATTATATCCAAATAAATTTGAGTCTCTCAATTTAGTTCAAATTAACCCTAAATTGGTCGAGGGGATTTACAATCTACCCTCCTTAGAGCATTTTATCCTTGAAATTAAATACATACGTATGGTAAGAACTACTGACTGAATTTAAAATGCTAATACGTAACTAGTCCTTCGAAGAGGTAGGGATAGCGCTTTCTAATATCCTCCTCGCGTTCCCAAGTTGACTCTCCTGGTGCATGATGCCTCCATGCGACACGAACTAGAGGGATAGTCTGACCTCGCAATACCTTCTCGCTCCTGTCCAGGATCTCAACAGGCTCCTCTTGGTATGATAAACTCGGGCCGACTGTGATCTCTGAATGGTCAAGTACATGACTCGGATCCGGTATGTACCTCCTCAGCTGAGATACATGGAAGACGTCATGAACTTCTTCCAAAGTCTGCGGCAAGGTTAATCTGTAAGCAACCTCTCCGACGCATTCTAACACATCGAATGGTCCGATGTACGTCGAACTCAGCTTTCCTATGCCTCCAAATCTGATAGTCCCTCGAGTAGGCGAGATCTTTAGAAATATGTGATCTCCAACTTGGAACTCTAAGGGTCGTCGATGTACATTCGCCCAATGCTTTTGTCGGTCCTGTGCTGCTCGTAGGTGCCCTTGGATCTTCTTTACCTTCTCTACTGTATGAACAACCAACTCGGGACCAAGAATCTGTCTCTCGCCTATATCGCTCCAACATACGGGGGAACGACATTTTTTGCCATACAACGCTTCATAGGGGGCCATCTGGATGCTCGCTTGATAGCTGTTGTTGTAGGAAAACTTGACCAAAGGCAAATGGTCCTCCCATGATCCTCCGAAATCAAGCATGCACGCTCTTAACATGTCTTCCAATGTTTGAATGGTGCGCTCTGACTGGCTATCTGTCTGTGGGTGATACGATATGCTAAACTTCAGGCGGGTACCGAGACTCTCTTGCATACTCTGCCAAAAGTAAGAGGTAAACCTTGTATCCCTGTCAGACATGATACTAACTGGCACGCTGTGCAGTTGTACAATATTGTAAACACCCTAAATTTCAGAATAAATTTTAATATAATTTTCTCGTATTTTTGGTATTTTTCTGGAATTTATAACAAGGGTAATTGTGGGTTAAAGAATTTTGAAGTGCTGCTAGATGGTGTTAAAATATTATGGAATTAAGATTTTGCGGTGTAAAATGGAAATCTGGACATATGGTATTTTTTGGTGCATTTATTGGACACCGGAGGCGCATTTTAAGCCTTAAAAACTATCGGGAGAGTGAACCAGACCCAAGTTGAACCAACCCAGGCTAGACCAAACCAAACCCAGCATTCGGGTCGGGTTGGATCCGAGCCAAACCCGACCCGGATCTAAACCGTATGGGAACCCTAGAATTCCTCCGCCGAAGACTTCTGTAGCAGCCCTATAAAACGCCTCCTCAACGTCCGTGCCTAGCCTAACCTAAACCCTAAGTTCCCGCTGCCATCGGGCTCGCCGTCGACCACCTAGCTGCTCCGCCCAGCAGCTGATCCGCGATGCCGCCGCTCCCCAACACCCAAACCCTCGCCGCTCGGATCTCGACGACAGCCCCCGACCTCCCTCGCCGTGCCCTAACTTCCCTCCTCCTCCCAAAACCACGTCGTCCCCGACCCCGCTCAGCCGTCGCCCTCCGCCGCGAACCACCCGCCATCATCCTCCTATCCGGTCAGCCCCATCACCCTCGACGACCCGCTGCCCGACCTCCGCGTAGCCGACGAACCACCGGAGCTGCTGCCCTCGGTCGGCCGCCCTCTCCCAGTTCAGCCAGGGTAGCCCTAGCCCCGACACCGCAGCACAGCTGACACGGACACGACCCGCTGCTCTCAACCAGGACACGGGGTTGACGTTCGGGCACTTGGAATTCAGCATTCACGGAGCCCTGTTCAGGTACCGATTTCTTCCTTCTCGTAACTTCGATTTCGATTCCGTCAATTGCTATGCGTAACTGTATAACCCTCTCGGTGCCCTTGCAACTCGCTCGGCGCATCGCGTCCTGTGGTGATCGTACACCGCGATCCAAAACAGGAAAAAACAATGCCCTATTTTACCCCAGAACTGAGTCCGCCCCGCCAATCGGGACGACTTAGTCGCACGCGGTCTTTACCGAACTGTGCGCGACGTTGATACGGTCGTGTAGGATTTCGCAGAAGTCGATTCGGAGGTGCGTGCACCCCGGAATCAACGCGTATCCGCCGACGACACCCCGTATCCATCCTTTCTGGAACACGCTGTAACTTCGTGTACACACGTCGGATCGAGACGAAACTTGCGCCATCGGACTCGTAGCAATACGCTGGTCCTGTGACCCAAGTTTGGTTCGATTCTGAGAACGTTGACAAAATCGTGTATCGTGGGCCCCACAGGCTCCACTTGACGGGCGATTTTGTGATCGGCTCATCGGAATCCAATTCTGGAAGTTCCGTTGGGTTCGTATCGTCGTTCCTGACTTGTAGACACTAAGTTTGAGTAATTTGGAGACCTTTGACCCTGACACGCTTTTCGGTGCAAAGTAGCCCACATGTGGACCCCGCTTTAATTCGAAAATGACCTTTTTGCCCCTGTGTCCAAATTGGACGTAAGGACAGGTATTTCTAGCTATTTGACATCTTCTGAGACGGTTGGTGATGTTTATTACAGCTTTTGGAGTAGTCCCTACCGGATCCACCGATACCAGGATGACAGTTGATATTCAAACATCAGGCAAGTGTACCTTGCCAACTCTGCAGTTTGTTACCTATTTTATTATCTCATTATATTATTGTGCATGCTCAACCTAGGACCGTTTGACATACTTAGCGTCCGATTATCAGTCGGGTGCCAACATCGTACGCGGTGTTGGGTAATGTCATCTAGATATGGACATACGTGACACTTTCTTTTCTCGTACTTGTCATACCAAGTACACTTGACCCAGGACACTGGACACTGATCATGAGACAGGATCTTCCCGAGATGTTCGAGGTGATTCTGTATAGGACTTGGCATAGATTCTATATTCTAGATACATTATGACTTGTGCATTAGTTATGACCCCGCTGACATGGACGTGAGACGTTATGTTCATGATTTGTGTGGTTACATTGGGTGGGAAGAGACACACAGACTACAGGCTGATTTTATATATACACCCCTACTATTGTGAGGCCCAAGACTCTGAAGCCCGAGCTTGGCCCATTACTCATTATTACTGCTGCTACCGGCTCCCCTACACAGAGCTTGTAGTATGCTTCAGCCTGAGTTCTCGTGCTGCTCTCATCTTGCATATCACTTATCTGGTTATTTTAGTATTCCCTTATTGTTCCATCTATTGCTGGAGAGACCCACAGGCTACAGGTTGACTATATTATGCCGGCTACTCAGTCTCCCGCTGAGCTAGATCACCTCTTGACACCACTGCTACCGGCTCCCCTACACAGAGCTTGTAGTTGTTTCAACCAGAGTACTATTGATATTCTCTCTTGCATTTTATACAGATATTACATACTTACCCTGCTTATTCCATTATGCACTGCACTGCTTATATTTGGCTTGTATTATCTTGTACCTTGCTATGTCCCCTGAGGACCTGGATTCGGATTTTGTCCCCAGATTTTGCAGACGAGGGTTATCCCGAGGTATACGGGACCGCAGCAGGAGGAGCCGATCCAGGAGCTGTATCGCCATCTGAGGACGAGGTCTTAGCCGAAGGCTTCTCTTGAGCATCCATGTTCATGCTCAGCTTTTATTATTTATTTCAGTCCTTTATATTCTGGTCTGTTGAACCATTGTACTAGATATTTATCGGGTTGTTCCCCGAAGTACTTTGTGAGACTAGATGATGATTTACATTCCTTATTTATTCTGTGGATCATATTTTATATCTTGTGTGGATAAGATTAGTTGTGCCTTGATTGTCGTAGACTTGTTTTACAGCTTAAGTATGCCCTGATGGATCCATTATATTGGGTTGGTCCATCGATGCGTACTGCTGGCCATTGCCACATGTCTAGTCCCACGGCATTTTGGGATTGGGGCGTGACATGGTTTTTGTGGTGGCCCATGCAGGTCTACGACTAAATTGTTCAGTTTCAACTTAGGGACCGAACCAGCCTGCCCTAAGGATAGGATAAGTTCTAGGTTCTCATCCATCATTTAACCATTATTGAACTCTATATCGAACTCGAAATTATAATTGATTTGCATCCTGTATTGATTCCTCTGAGCGTTCTTACAGTTTATCTTTTGGTTGCAGAGAAATGGATCCCAGGAACGGAGACGAGATTCCTTTGGATATACCACACGACGCTGTGGTTACTTATGGAGATGGAAGGACTCCTGGAAATGGAGGACAAGCATCACAGAGCGATCAAACCGGTCAGCCTAATCCAAGGTTCCGGAGAGATGATATCCCACCTCCACCACAGTTCACTCCCCAGATGCCAGTTTTCCCGCCAGGACAAGCTATGGACGGGCAACAGATATTCCAGATAATGTATGCTATGATGCAAGCACAGCAACAGATTCAGCAAGAGGCCCATCGGCAGGAGGCCGATTATCTGAGAACCAGCCTGGTATCCGCATTGGAGCAGGCAAATCCACCAGCGAGGCGAACGACGACGGGATCTATCACCGACTTCCGTCAGCTCAAGCCTCGTACATTTTCTGGTAAAGAGGGACCAACAGAAGTTCATGAATGGCTCACAAACATTCAGCATCAGTTGGAAGCCGCAGAACTTCCTAGAGAGAAGTGGATGACTGCAGTCAGAATGCAGTTAACTGAGAACGCACATCACTGGTGGTTAGCAGAGGAGATGAGGCTCGGGCAGGACCGAGTCACCTGGGAAGAGTTCTCCAGACTCTTCAGAGAGATGTATATTCCCGCAGTAGCGAGGGCAGAGCTTAGAGACAAGTTCCACCGCCTTATCCAAGGCAATATGACAGTGGAAGAGTATAATGCAGAATTTATTCGCCTGAGCCGCTTTGCCCCGACATTGATTTCGACGGAGGAAGAAAAAGCTGAGAAGTTCTTTGACGGGCTGAAGTTCGAGCTTCAGAGATTGATTGGATCGGTCGCACCTACCTCTTATACCGACGTTCTCGCAGCAGCCCGACGCATGGAGCGCGTCACTAGAAGGGAGTCTACCCTGAAGAGGCATATCATATCAGCACCATCAAGGACAGGACATGGGGATTCAGTGAAGCGGACCCAGAGGAGTATGTGTAAGCCCCTGATTTTTCAGAAATATTAAAATTGGAATTTTTCACAATCTTCTGGAATTTTCTGTGAATTTTCTGTAATTAAAATCAGGGTTTTGAATTATTACATAATTTTTAATTATTAATAAATAATATTATTATATTATGGAAATAATATTTTTGGGTGTAAAATGAAAAACTGGACTTAGGGTAATTTTTCTGGAATTTATCGGGCCCTGGACCTAATTTTAAATCACCTAAAACTATTTAATTAACTATTATTATTATTATTATTATTATTATTATTATTATTATTATTATTATTATTATTACTTTTATTTTATAAACCCTGGCCCGGCCCATTGGGCCCAAGCCCAAACCGGCCCACCTGCCTAGCGGGTCGGGTCGGGTCCACCCGAACCCGCCCGACCGCGACCCGTCTCCCCTTCTCCCTCTCCCCGCACGACGACCCGCTCTCCGCGTCTTCCGCCGGGGCCGCCGCCTCCGGCCACGTGGCGCCGTCCCCGGCCACTCCGCCCGCACCCCTCGGCAACTCCGCCACGACGCGCCGCCCTATCCGGTGACCTCCAGCCCCCTCTCCCCTATATAAACCTCCGCCGGCCCTCCTTCCTCCACCCGCTGAACCCGCCACCGCCGTCCCTAGCCGCTGCCAGCACCGCCTAGACGCCGACCGCCACCGCCGCCTTCCGCCCTTGCCGGCGACCACCCTCCTTCCTCCTCCTCTTTCTTCCCTCTCCCCGGCGGCCCAAGACCCCGACAGCAGCACCAGCAGCAGCAGCGGCTGCGCCGACCGCCAGCCGCCGCCCGCGGCCTCGCAGCACCCGCCCAGCCCACGGTCGGCCTCCCCCGCGGCGACGACGTCCTCCTCCGGCCGGGATCCCTCGTCGGAGTTCAAAGCCCTAGCCCTAACCCTAACCCTAATTCCTAAATCCGCGTGTCCGACACGAGTCGGACACGACTCGACCCTGAATTTTCAGGTCCCCTTCAGGTACGCGTAACTTCTTGCTCGTAGCTCTGTTTTCAATTCCGCAAATTATGTCGCGAAGCCTGTATGACCCTCTCGGTGTCCGGATAAACTGTTCGGGGCATCGCGTCCTGTGGTGATCGCACACCGCGATCCAAAAACAGGAAAAACCAGACCCTATTTCACCCCGGAACTGAGTGTGCCCCGCCAAACGGGACGACTTGGTCGCGTGCGGTCTTCACAGATACGTACGCATCGTCGATACGGACGTGTGAGTTTTCGTGGAAGCTGATTCGGGTGTGCGTGCACACCGGAATCAACGCGTATCCGCGGACATCGTCCCGTATCCGCCTTTTCGGCAATTCACCCTAACTTCGTGCACACACGTCGGATCGAGACGAAACTTGCGCCATCGGACTCGTAGCGATACGCTGGTCCTGTGGGTCAAGTTTGGTTCGATTCTGAGAACGTTGACGAAATCGCGTGTCGTGGGCCCCACAAGCCCCGCTCGACGGGCGATTTTGTGTTCGGCTCATCGGAATCCAAATCTGGAAGTTCCGTTGGGTTCGTATCAGCGTTCCTGACCTGTTGACACTAAGTTTGGTGAATTTGGAGACCTTTGACTCGGACATGTTTTTCGGTGCAAAGCGGGCCCATCGGCGGACCCCGTTTTGACCCGAAACTGCCGTTTTTGCCCTTGTCTCCAATTTGGACCCAAGGACAGGCGTTTCTAGCTATTTGACATCTTCTGAGCATGATGGTAATTTCTATTTCAGCTTTTGGACTCATCTCTGGAAATTTCCCCGAGTACAATTAATTGGATCCAAACAACAGGCAAGTACCTGCACTTCAAGTTTATCCTTTATATTGTGATAATTAATTCCTTGCTCTACTAGCACCATTGGATGATTACACGTAGTGTTAGAATACTGGATTTTCATGTCTTGAATACTGGAGTTCATGTCTTGTTTTTCGTGTCGGGTGGGAGAATACTAAGGAGGCATGTAGTTTACCCTTTCCCCTGGATTGTCTAATAGCTGTTGGTACACGACTGTCCATCAGCCGAATCTCGATTAGATTGTCTAATAGTCGTCTATGATGGCCGAATTAGCCTTATAAACCCCTACATGCCAACTATGTATTCTAAAATAAACACAAGTTCACACAGATAGCTTCTGGTCTAGTTATAGTTCTTGCTGACTGTTGTAGTTTCATATCCTGTCTCATTTATTTCCTACTTTCTCATATTCCTGTTTATAGCATTAACTCTGAGATATTGATGTTCTTCTATGCAACTTTCTCAACATGATACTCAAGTTAATTGTCATGAATATTTAGTTTAATCTTGTTGTGCATTGTGTACTTTGCTCCTTTCCTGACTGGATCCGTTATTTTAGGCGATGATGAGAACTTTGCCCCTACCTATTATGGCCCCTATGAGTTAGCAGGTGACACTTTGAGGAGCCGGTTCCCACTCCGGAGACTACTTTTGAGGAGGAGTAGCCAGTTAGTTATTATTTTATTTCCTTTCAGCACATACTCGGGTTTGTCCCCGATTTATCTTCTGGCTTTGTATTAACTGTGGATTTGATTGTCACAGATTAAATATTATGAAATCCAAGCATTCTTATTCCTGTGATTATCTTTGCCTGTTTATATTTGTGGATGAGATAGATAGTTATTGATCCCAGAAAATGACCTAGACAGCGTACTACCGCCGACACTGCGGCGTAGGCTGGACGTGCCCACGCACTTGTACCCGAATAACCGGGTGCGGGTCGTGACACATTTTTGTGGTGGCCCATGCAGGTCTACGACTAAATTGTTCGGTTTCAACTTAGGGACCGAACAGGCCTGCAATAAGATTGAGAATTTTAGGAAAGCTCATCCACTTGATTGAATCGTTCTTGATATTCATATCGGCTTCGAATCATTTTATTGACTTGCATCATGCCTTGATTCCTGTGCGCCTTTATCATTTATTTTGGATGCAGAGTAAAAGATCTACCAGCAAGCGACGAGGTTCCTACAAGATCACCACGAGATGCTCTACCAGCATGACCGTGGAGAACGTGCAGACTCTTAGAGTAACTAATGCGCGTAAGTGATTCGTAGATATCATTTTCTAGTATTATTTAGCTCGTGCCCATTGGTTCGTGACCTCAGCCCCAACCTAGTAGCTTTAAACTTGCTAATAACCTGGTATGCTTTTATAATTGATAACTAGAGATTGTAGAGTCTTTTGTTACTATGCTTATTGTAAGTTGTTTTGTGAACTTAAATAATTTGTACCTTCTCTTCATCATCATCCAGCGCACTTAAATTTGATGTACTTAACTTATGCTGCTATTCTATAGCCTAGTTTTGCAAGCTTACACTTTATCGAGCTTGTTGATGACATGTGTATTAGTGGGTCGACACACTAATACAAATTGTCTATTCAGAATCAGTGTATTACGGTCTGATCAACCTTAGTGCATTTTGATTCGCCCTTCGCACTACCTTACGTGGATTGAGATATATAGTTGCCTAGTATACTTGCCCTCTAGATATGTTCGAGCATAACTGTATTAATACGAGGATTACCAAGATAGGATTCAATCCACAAACCGCTTGACAATTCCCACTTGAATTCTTTAAAATGCCTTGACCTCGATACTTCTATTCTATCACCCCACCCTTGAACCCCGTATTATTGATTCTCGTCTTCCCTTATTTCGGAAAGACAAAATCCTGTGCTTGGTATAAGTTTGGCATAAATAGTGCTAGGTATGCCACATAGGCCGATCACATAACTTGAGGATTAACCCTTCGTAATTGAGGACATATCATATGTGACGTGATCGGCGTTGAAGTTCGAGGATTGAATGACGTTGGTAAGCATATTAAGGAATATTTTTTCTTAAGGTATATAGTCTTTTGTGATGAATGGGTAAACTCTAAGTTGGGTAGCTATGCATTTGTCAACTCTAGAGGAATGTCCTTTGGATGGTGACCAAGTAAGGTTAGATTGGAAGAAGCAAGCCATTTTAATTTTTTGAAAATTTAGAGGAGTGACTAAGATGATTAATGAATTGATATAGAGGACCCAATAGTTACATCCTAGGTACATGATTTAATTTTGAATAATGAAAGTAAAATCGTCAACTTGAATTTAGAGAATGTAATTCAGACTTGAACATTGGTGGACTACACTTAAATTATTTCTCAATTCGATGATTTGAATTAAGAATTTAAAAGTTGATGGTTGGACTACCTAGTTGGAATATTGAGGATGTGAATGTAATTTAAAAAGCTGAAACATACAAATATTGTTGGACTCGAATCACTTCTAGCGGAATTATGATAGTTAGAATAGGGAGGCAAGGTCATAAGCATGTGCAATCCTTGAAAATGCCATATGGACTTAATCTAAAATCTGTCTGTGGAAAATTTGAGAAAGTAAGAAGTAATAACCATAGGTCGAATTTCTGATCATGAAGTGATTGCAGTGGACATGATTAGGATTTAATTATCGCAAGGGGACTGCGATTGATGTACGTGAAGGATTATTAGGTTATGGCTAAATTTTAAATTTCGAGGACGAAATTTTTTATAAGTTGGGTAGATTGTAAGCCCCTGATTTTTCAGAAATATTAAAATTGGAATTTTTCACAATCTTCTGGAATTTTCTGTGAATTTTCTGTAATTAAAATCAGGGTTTTGAATTATTACATGATTTTTAATTATTAATAAATAATATTATTATATTATGGAAATAATATTTTTGGGTGTAAAATGGAAAACTGGACTTAGGATAATTTTTCTGGAATTTATCGGGCCCCGGACCTAATTTTAAATCACCTAAAACTATTTAATTAACTATTATTATTATTATTATTATTATTATTATTATTATTATTATTATTATTATTATTACTTTTATTTTATAAACCCTGGCCCGGCCCATTGGGCCCAAGCCCAAACCGGCCCACCCGCCTAGCGGGTCGGGTCGGGTCCACCCGAACCCGCCCGACCGCGACCCGCCTCCCCTTCTCCCTCTCCCCGCACGACGACCCGCTCTCCGTGTCTTCCGCCGGGGACGCCGCCTCCGGCCACGTGGCGCCGTCCCCGGCCACTCCGCCCGCACCCCTCGGCAACTCCGCCACGACGCGCCGCCCTATTCGGTGACCTCCAGCCCCCTCTCCCCTATATAAACCTCCGCCGGCCCTCCTTCCTCCACCCGCTGAACCCGCCACCGCCGTCCCTAGCCGCTGCCAGCACCGCCTAGACGCCGACCGCCACCGCCGCCTTCCGCCCTTGCCGGCGACCACCCTCCTTCCTCCTCCTCTTTCTTCCCTCTCCCCGGCGGCCCAAGACCCCGACAGCAGCACCAGCAGCAGCAGCGGCTGCGCCGACCGCCAGCCGCCGCCCGCGGCCTCGCAGCACCCGCCCAGCCCACGGCCGGCCTCCCCCGCGGCGGCGACGTCCTCCTCCGGCCGGGCTCCCTCGTCGGAGTTCAAAGCCCTAGCCCTAACCCTAACCCTAATTCCTAAATCCGCGTGTCCGACACGAGTCGGACACGACTCGACCCTGAATTTTTAGGTCCCCTTCAGGTACGCGTAACTTCTTGCTCGTAGCTCTGTTTTCAATTTCGCAAATTACGTCGCGAAGCCTGTATGACCCTCTCGGTGTCCGGACAAACTGTTCGGGGCATCGCGTCCTGTGGTGATCGCACACCGCGATCCAAAAACAGGAAAAACCAGACCCTGTTTTACCCCGGAACTGAGTGCGCCCCGCCAAACGGGATGACTTGGTCGCGTGCGGTCATCACAGATACGTACGCATCGTCGATACGGACGTGTGAGTTTTCGTGGAAGCTGATTCGGGTGTGCGTGCACACCGGAATCAACGCGTATCCGCGGACATCGCCCCGTATTCGCCTTTTCGGTAATTTACCCTAACTTCATGCACACACGTCGGATCGAGACAAAACTTGCGCCATCGGACTCGTAGCGATACGCTGGTCCTGTGGGTCAAGTTTGGTTCGATTCTGAGAACGTTGACGAAATCGCGTGTCGTGGGCCCCATAGGCCCCGCTCGACGGGCGATTTTGTGTTCGGCTCATCGGAATCCAAATCTGGAAGTTCCGTTGGGTTTGTATCAGCGTTCCTGACCTATTGACACTAAGTTTGGTGAATTTGGAGACCTTTGACCCGGACACGTTTTTCGGTGCAAAGCGGGCCCATCGGCGGACCCCGTTTTGACCCGAAACTGTCGTTTTTGTCCTTGTCTCCAATTTGGACCCAAGGACCGGCATTTCTAGCTATTTGACATCTTATGAGCATGATGGTAATGTCTATTTTAGCTTTTGGACTCATCTCTGGAAATTTCCCCGAGTATAATTAATTGGATCCAAACAACAGGCAAGTACCTGCACTTCAAGTTTATCCTTTATATTGTGATAATTAATTCCTTGCTCTACTAGCACCATTGGATGATTACACGTAGTGTTAGAACACTGGATTTTTATGTCTTGAATACTGGAGTTCATGTCTTATTTTTCGTGTCGGGTGGGAGAATACTAAGGAGGCATGTAGTTTACCCTTTCCCCTGGATTGTCTAATAGCTGTTGGTACACGACTGTCCATCAGCCGGATCTCGATTAGATTGTCTAATAGCCGTCTATGACGGCCGGATTAGCCTTATAAACCCCTACATGCCAACTATGTATTCTAAAATAAACACAAGTTCACACAGATAGCTTCTGGTCTAGTTATAGTTCTTGCTGACTGTTGTAGTTTTATATCCTGTCTCATTTATTTCCTGCTTTCTCATATTCTTGTTTATAGCATTAACTCTGAGATATTGATGTTCTTCTATGCAACTTTCTCAACATGATACTCAAGTTAATTGTCATGAATATTTAGTTTAATCTTGTTGTGCATTGTGTACTTTGCTCCTTTCCTGACTGGATCCATTATTTTAGGCGATGATGAGAACTTTGCCCCTACCTATTATGGCCCCTATGAGTTAGCAGGTGACACTTTGAGGAGCCGGTTCCCACTCCGGAGACTACTTTTGAGAAGGAGTAGCCAGTTAGTTATTATTTTATTTCCTTTCAGCACATACTCGGGTTTGTCCCCGATTTATCTTCTGGCTTTGTATTAACTATGTATTTGATTGTCACAGATTAAATATTATGAAATCCAAGCATTCTTATTCCTGTGATTATCTTTGCCTGTTTATATTTGTGGATGAGATAGATAGTTATTGATCCCAGAAAATGACCTAGACAGCGTACTACCGCCGACACTGCGGCGTAGGCTGGACGTGCCCACGCACTCGTGCCCGAATAACCGGGTGCGGGTCGTGACAGTATGCCTGTAAGCCCCCTAAATTTCAGAATTATTAATTGGGGATTTTTCTGGAAATTTTTAGGATTTTTTTGATGATTAAAACCTAGGCGTTGGTAATTAAAGGATTTTTAATTTTGGTTAATTCCTATTAAAATATTATGGAAATAATATTGTATGGTGTAAAATGGGAAACCGGACATAGGGTAAATTTCTGTGAATTTATTTGACTCCGAAAACCCGTTTAAAGCCCTGAAGACCCATGTAGATTTTAAACCAAATTAAATCCGTGCCAAAGCCCGACATCCCCATGAGAGCCGAAGCCAAGCCCGAGGAGCGTTAGCCCAGCCCGAATCCTAGGCCTAACCCTAGTCCAATTTCGGTATGTATAAATACATATTTTCCCTAAGTTTTCTCCACAAAGAAAAGAAAAAAAAAAGAAAAAAAAAGAGAAATTAAATAACAAAATCCCCAAATCCCTATTTTAACCTAACCCTAACCCTAAGCAGCCGCTTCCTCCGCCGATCCCCGGCCGACTCCGGCGCCGCTCCCCCGCGACCTCCTCCGTCACCCACCACCATCATCACCTGCACCCCTCTGTTACCTCCTCTGCCCCGCCGTGCCCGACGCCGAGCGTTCCTCTCCGACGCCCGCCATCTCCCCGCGTCCCCCAAGCCGTCGACCTCCCTCTCTCTCACCACTCATCCCCGCCGACCCAGCGAGCCGCCGCAGCCCTGACTCGAACTCCACGACGCCACCGGCTTCCCCATCACCGCCGCACCCCCTGACCCGCAGCCCCTGACCTAAACCCTAATTCCCCACGGTCTTCTCCGCCACCCTAAACCTCCCTCCTTCCTCTTCCGCCCGTGCCCCCACCACCATCATCACCCTGCAGCACCCTCCGGCCGCTCCTCCCCGCCTCAGTCGCCGTGCCCGAGCCCCATCCTCCCCGCTACCGACTCCTTTTCCAGCGCCGCAGCACTGACGACGGAGCCGACTCCCTGACCTACTGCACTCAGTCGCCGCTGGCCACCTGAACCCTAGCACGACAGGATACCGTTTGTGTCGGACACAGCAACAGAACCGTGGACACAGACGTAGGACGCAGGACTCGAAGTAGACGACTCGGAGACGCCTCGGACACGCGAATCCTCATCTTCCGGAGCCCTGTACAGGTAGCATTTCCTCTCACCTCATAATTCCGTTTCCGATTCCGTCAGTTGCGTTGCGTAGACTGTATGACCCTCTCGGTGACCGGACAAACCGCTCGGGGCATCGGGTCCTGTAGTGATCGCACACCGCGATCCAAAAACAGGAAAAACGACAACCCGATTCACCCCGGAACTGGGTACGCCCCGCCAAACGGGATGACTTGGTCGTACGCGGTCTTTACCGAATCGTGCGTGACGTTGATACGGACATGTGGAATTTCGCAGAAGTCGATTCGGATGTGCGTGCACACCGGAATCAACGCGTATCTGCCGACACCGCCCCGTATCCGTTGATTCTGGAACACGCTGTAACTTTGTGTACACTCGTCGGATCAAGACGAAACTTGCGCCATCGGACTCGTAGCAATACGCTGGTCCTGTGAGCCAAGTTTGGTTCGATTCTGAGAACGTTGACAAAATCGTGTGTCGTGGGCCCCACAGGTTCCACCCGACGGGCGATTTTGTGACCGGCTCATCGGAATCCAATTCTGGAAGTTCCGTTGGGTTCGTATCATCGTTCCTGACCTGTTGCTGTGGTGATCGCACACCGCGATCCAAAAATAGGAAAAACGACAACCCGATTTACCCCGGAACTGGGTATGCCCCGCCAAACGGGACGACTTGGTCGCACGCGGTCTTTACCGAATCGTGCGTGACGTTGATACGGACATGTGGGATTTCGCAGAAGTCGATTCGAATGTGCGTGCACACCGGAATCAACGCGTATCCGCCGACACCGCCCCGTATCCGTTGATTCTGGAACACGCTGTAACTTTGTGTACACTCGTCGGATCGAGACAAAACTTGCGCCATCGGACTCGTAGCAATACGCTGGTCCTGTGAGCCAAGTTTGGTTCGATTCTGAGAACGTTGACAAAATCGTGTGTCGTGGGCCCCACAGGTTCCACCCGAAGGGCAATTTTGTGACCGGCTCATCGGAATCCAATTCTGGAAGTTTCGTTGGGTTTGTATCATCGTTCCTGACCTGTTGACACTAAGTTTGACCAATTTGGAGACCTTTGACCCTGGCACGCTTTTCGGTGCAAAGTGGCCCACATGTGGACCCCGTTTTGACCCGAAAATATCGTTTTTGCCCTTGTATCCAAATTAGACTCAAGGACAGGCATTTCTAGCTATTTGATATTTTCTGAATCTAATGGTGATATTTATTTCAGCAACCGGAGTAGTACCTGCAGATCCCACTGAGACCAGAGCTGCAGTTGGAGCCAGGACCCCAAGCAAGTGTACCTTGCCAAACTCTGCATATTGATACATATTTTCCTTGCTTTATTATATTGCTGTGCATGCTTAACCTAGGACCGTGTGACATACTTAGCGTCCGATTATCAGTCGGGTGCCAACCCCGTACGCGGTGTTGGGTATTGTCATCTAGAGATGGACATTCGGGACCCCTTTATCTTCTCGTACTTGTCTTATCAAGTACATAGACCCAGGACACTTGACACTATTCATGAGACAGGATCTTCCTGAGTTATTCATAGTGATTCTGTATAGGATACAGGTTATGACTTAGACATTGTATCTATAGACATTATATGACTTGTGCATTAGATATGATTGTGCGTGCCATGGACATGAGGCATCATGGACATGAGACGTATGATTACATTGGGTGGGGAGAGACACACATACTACAGGTTGATTATATTATGCCGTTGTCGCAGTCTCCCGTTGAGCTTGACAACCCACATGATATCCCTGCTACCGGCTCCCCGACACAGAGCTAGTAGTGGTTTCAGCCTGAGTTCTAGTGCTGCTCTCATCTTGCATATTCCTTAGCTGGTTATATATTTACCCTATTGTTTCATCTATTGCTGGAGAGACACACATGCTACAGGTTGATTATATTATGCCGTTGTCGCAGTCTCCCGTTGAGCTTGACAACCCATATGATATCCCTGCTACCGGCTCCCCGACACAAAGCTTGTAGTAGTTTCAGCCTGAGTACCAGTGATGTCCTCTCTTGCATTTCACACAGATGGTTACATATTTTACTTATATTCATTCATTTATTCCCTGCACTGCATTATTTGGCTTGAGTTATTTTGTACCTTGCTATGTCCCCTGAGGACCTGGATCCGGATTCTGTCCCCAGGATTAGTAGAGGAGATCCACCCAGAGTTATACAGGACAGGAGCATTAGCAGGAGCTGATACAGGAGCTGTACCGACACCCGAGGACGGGATTGTGCCAGAGGACTTCTCCTGAGCATTGGCGTGAGATACTCATTTATTTCTGTTCTAGTACTTTTATTTCCAGTCCATTTCATTGATATATCAGACTTGTTCTCGGATTGTTCTCCGAGACACTTTTATTGAGATTTGTCAGTTTATAGTTACTTGCTTTATTCTGGCATTTGATCTGTGATTATCTGTTGTGGATGAGATTTGCATATACTGTGACATATATTATTGGACCTACTTATTGTTATATTACAGCTTAAGTATGCCTTGATGGATCCATTAAACTGGGTTTGTCCATCGGTGCGTACTGCTGGCCATTGCCACGCGTCCGGTCCCTCGGTATTTTGGGACTGGGGCGTGACATGGTTTTTGTGGTGGCCCATGCAGGTCAACGACTAAATTGTTCGGTTTCAACTTAGGGACCGAACAGGCCTGCAATAAGAATAGGATAAGTTCTAGGATCTCATCCACTTGCTTGAAACATTCTCGATATCTATATCAGATTCGAATTTGAAATTTTTAACTCGCATCCTGCCTTGATTCTTGTGCGCCTCTTATTGTTTATTTTGGTTGCAGAGTTATGGATTCACGAGCAAGCGACGAGACACCTGCAAGATCACCACGGGATGTTTTGGTAACCAATGAAGAGGAAGTAACACCAGTAGAAGAAGGTCAACCAGCTCAACAGCGCAGTCAAGAGAATCAACATGCCTCAGAAATCCACCAAGAGAACATTTCACCAACGCCTGTAATTCCACAAGGGCAGGCCATAGACGGACAACAGATATTTCAAATGATCTATGCAATAATGCAAGCTCAACAAGAGACTTCGAGTCGCAACCTAGCAATCGCACTAGAGCAGGCAGATTTACCAGCACGACGGCCAACGACGGGCTCTATTTCTGATTTTCGCCAGCTGAAGCCCCGTACCTTCTCAGGCAAAGAGGAGCCCACAGAAGTTCATGAGTGGCTCACCAACACACAACATCAATTAGAAGCAGCTGAGCTTCCAAAGGAACGTTGGATGACTGCCGTCAGAATGCAGTTGACGGACAATGCCCATCACTGGTGGCTATCTGAGGAGACACGGCTCGGACCAGACCGAGTCACTTGGGAAGAGTTTTCCAGACTCTTTCAGGAGATGTACATACCAGCCATCGCTCGATCAGAACTTCGCGACAAGTTCAATAGACTCACTCAAGATAATCTGACAGTGGAAGAATACAATGCAGAATTTATTCGTCTAAGTCGTTTTGCCCCAACCCTGATCCTGACAGAAGAAGAGAAGGCCGAGAAGTTCTTCGACGGACTAAACATTGAGCTACAGAAACTGATCGGATCCGTCGCACCTACTTCTTACTCAGACGTTCTTGCTGCAGCCCGACGCATGGAGCGTGTCATCAGGAGAGAGACCAGTCTAAAGCGGTCGTCCATATCAGCACCAGCCGGAGCACCACAGGAAGAAGCATCTCCACAGGCAATACCTGTCTGTCCATATTGTCACAGGCGAGGCCATATAGAGAACGAGTGCAGACGAAAAAGAAGATTATGTTTAGCTTGCGGATCCGACCAGCATTTATTAAGAGAATGCCCTGAGCGTCGAGAAAGAGCACCAGTGGTTAACCGACAAGCGTTACCAGTACCAAGGCCAGCCCATCCAGCATTGGGAGCACCGCCAACGGAAGTTGAAGAAGTCCTACCACCAGCTCCAGGAGGATATCAGCCGAGGCCACCTTTGATACCACAAGCAGCACTTTTCCAGCAAGCCCAGCAGCAGCAGAGGAATCGACTACGAAGACGCGGACAAGCCCTGGCTATGGCTTTAGAAGACGCACAGACCCATGGAGTAGCTGATGCACGTAATTCTTCGTAGTTATCTATTTATAGATTTTTATCTCGTGCCTATTGGTTCGTGACCTCAGCCTTAACCTGTGTAATTTTGAACTTGCTTATAATTAATAACCGTAGAGATTGTAGAGTCTTTTGTTATTGTGCTTATTTTGTGTTGTTTTGAGAACTTGAATTAAGTTTTACCTCCTTTCATCATCATCTAGCGTACTTATATTTGTTGTACCAACTTGACTTATGCTGCTAATATAGCCTAGTTTTTGCAAGCTCATTCTTTATCAAGCTTGTTAATGACATATGTATTATTGGGTCGACACACTAATACAATTGTCTATTCAGATTCAGTGTATTACGGTCTGATCAACCTTAGTACATTTTGGTTCGCTCTTCGCACGACTACTTCACGTGGATTGAGATATATAGTTGACTAGTATACTTGCCCTCTAGATATGTCTAAGCATATCGTATCAGTTACATAACTGTACTAATACGAGCATGCGAACAAAGGATTACCAGAATAGGATTTCAATCCACAACTGTCTTGACAAATCCTATTTGAATTCGTTAAACGCCTTGATCCTGATACTTCTATTCTATTACCTCACCCTTGAACTCTTTATTATTGATCTTCGTCTTCCCTAATTCGGAAGGACGAAACCTCGTGCTTGGTATAAGTTTGATATATAGACAGTGCTAGATATACCCCACAGGTCGGTCGCATTGTGATGACCCTTTTATATATGATTAAGGGAATATCATAGGTGATATGTTTGGTGTTAAAGACTTAAGGATTCAATAACATGATTAAATAAGTTGTGGCATAGCTTTATTGGATGTATAGCCTTAGATGATAGTTGGGTAAATTCTAAGTTGGGTAGAGACCGCAAAGTCACTTGAGAAGAATCCTATAGACTGTATTCAAGTGAGATTGGATAGAGAGCACCCTACCATATTTTAATTTCGAGGACAAATTTTTTATAAGTTGGGTAGATTGTAAGCCCCCTAAATTTCAGAATTATTAATTGGGGATTTTTCTGGAAATTTTTAGGATTTTTTTGATGATTAAAACCTAGGCGTTGGTAATTAAAGGATTTTTAATTTCGGTTAATTCTTATTAAAATATTATGGAAATAATATTGTATGGTGTAAAATGGGAAACCGGACATAGGATAATTTTCCGTGAATTTATTGGACTCCGGAAACCCGTTTAAAGCCCTGAAGACCCATGTAGATTTTAAACCGAATTAAATCCGTGCCAAAGCCCGACATCCCCATGAGAGCCGAAGCCAAGCCCGAGGAGCGTTGGCCCAGCCCGAATCCTAGGTCTAACCCTAGTCCAATTTCGGTATGTATAAATACATATTTTTCCTAAGTTTTCTCCACAAAGAAAAGAAAAAAAAAGAAAATAAAAGAGAAATTAAATAACAAAATCCCCAAATCCCTATTTTAACCTAACCCTAACCCTAAGCAGCCGCTTCCTACGCCGATCCTCGGCCGACTCCGACGCCGCTCCCCCGCGACCTCCTCCGTCACCCACCACCATCATCACCTGCACCCCTCTGTTACCTCCTCCGCCCCGCCGTGCCCGACGCCGAGCGTTCCTCTCCGACGCCCGCCATCTCCCCGCGTCCCCCAAGCCGTCGACCTCCCTCTCTCTCACCACTCATCCCCGCCGACCCAGCGAGCCGCCGCAGCCCTGACTCGAACTCCACGATGCCACCGGCTTCCCCATCACCGCCGCACCCCCTGACCCGCAGCCCCTGACCTAAACCCTAATTCCCCACGGTCTTCTCCGCCACCCTAAACCTCCCTCCTTCCTCTTCCGCCCATGCCCCCACCACCATCATCACCCTGCAGCACCCTCCGGCCGCTCCTCCCCGCCTCAGTCGCCGTGCCCGAGCCCCATCCTTCCCGCTACCGACTCCTTTCCCAGCGCCGCAGCACCGACGACGGAGCCAACTCCCTGACCTACTGCACTCAGTCGCCGCTGGCCGCCTGAACCCTAGCACGGCAGGATACCGTTTGTGTCGGACACAGCAACAGAACCGTGGACACAGACGTAGGACGCAGGACTCGAAGTAGACGACTCGGAGACGCCTCGGACACGCGAATCCTCATCTTCCGGAGCCCTGTACAGGTAGCATTTCCTCTCACCTCATAATTCCGTTTCCGATTCCGTCAGTTGCATTGCGTAGACTGTATGACCCTCTCGGTGCCCGGACAAACTGCTCGGGGCATCGCGTCCTGTGGTGATCGCACACCGCGATCCAAAAACAGGAAAAACGACGACCCGATCCACCCCGGAACTGGGTACGCCCCGCCAAACGGGATGACTTGGTCGCACGCGGTCTTTACCGAATCGTGCGTGACGTTGATACGGACATGTAGGATTTCGCAGAAGTCGATTCGGATGTGCGTGCACACCGGAATCAACTCGTATCCGCCGACACCGCCCCATATCCGTCGATTCTGGAACACGCTATAACTTTGTGTACACTCGTCGGATCGAGACGAAACTTGCGCCATCGGACTCGTAGCAATACGCTGGTCTTGTGAGCCAAGTTTGGTTCGATTCTGAGAACGTTGATAAAATCGTGTGTCGTGGGTCCCAAAGGTTCCACCCGACGGGCAATTTTGTGACCGGCTCATTGGAATCCAATTCTGGAAGTTCCGTTGGGTTCGTATCATCGTTCCTGACCTGTTGACACTAAGTTTGACCGATTTGGAGACCTTTGACCCTGGCACGTTTTTCGGTACAAAGTGGCCCACATGTGGACCCCGCTTTGACCCGAAAATGTCGTTTTTGCCCTTGTGTCCAAATTGGACTCAAGGACAGGCGTTTCTAGCTATTATATATTTTCTGAATCTAATGGTGATGTTTATTTCAGCAACCGGAGTAGTACCTGCAGATCCCACTGAGACCAGAGCTGCAGTTGGAGCCAGGACCCCAGGCAAGTGTACCTTGCCAAACTCTGCATATTGATACATATTTTCCTTGCTTTATTATATTGCTGTGCATGCTTAACCTAGGACCGTGTGACGTACTTAGCGTCCGATTATCAGTCGGGTGCCAACCCCGTACGCGGTGTTGGGTATTGTCATCTAGAGATGGACATTCGTGACCCCTTTATCTTCTCGTACTTGTCTTATCAAGTACATAGACCCAGGATACTTGACACTATGCATGAGACAGGATCTTCCTGAGTTATTCATGGTAATTCTGTATAGGATACAGGTTATGACTTAGATATTGTATCTATAGACATTATATGACTTGTGCATTAGATATGATTGTGCGTGCCATGGACATGAGGCATCATGGACATGAGACGTGTGATTACATTGGGTGGGGAGAGACACACATACTACAGGTTGATTATATTATGCCGTTGTCGCAGTCTCCCGTTGAGCTTGACAACCCACATGATATTCCTGCTACCGGCTCCCCGACACAGAGCTAGTAGTGGTTTCAGCCTGAGTTCTAGTGCTGCTCTCATCTTGCATATTCCTTAGCTGGTTATATATTTACCCTATTGTTTCATCTATTGCTGGAGAGACACACATGCTACAGGTTGATTATATTATGCCGTTGTCGCAGTCTCCCGTTGAGCCTAACAACCCATATGATATCCCTGCTACCGGCTCCCCGACACAAAGCTTGTAGTAGTTTCAGCCTGAGTACCAGTGATGTCCTCTCTTGCATTTCACACAGATGGTTACATATTTTACTTATATTCATTCATTTATTCCCTGCACTGCATTATTTGGCTTGAGTTATTTTGTACCTTGCTATGTCTCCTGAGGACCTGGATCCGGATTCTGTCCCCAGGATTAGTAGAGGAGATCCACCCAGAGTTATACAGGATAGGAGCATTAGCAGGAGCTGATACAGGAGCTGTACCGACACCCGAGGACGGGATTGTGCCAGAGGACTTCTCCTGAGCATTGGCGTGAGATACTCATTTATTTCTGTTCTAGTACTTTTATTTCCAGTCTATTTCATTGATGTATCAGACTTGTTCTCGGATTGTTCTCCGAGACACTTTTATTGAGATTTGTCAGTTTATAGTTACTTGCTTTATTCTGGCATTTGATCTGTGATTATCTGTTGTGGATGAGATTAGCATAGACTGTGACATATATCATTGGACCTACTTATTGTTATATTACAGCTTAAGTATGCCCTGATGGATCCATTAAATTGGGTTTGTCCATCGGTGCGTACTGCTGGCCATTGCCACGCGTCCGGTCCCTCGGTATTTTGGGACTGGGGCGTGACAATGCCAGAGAGGACAGCGCACAGGGCCATATCTCTCCCTACTTGTCACCACTGCGGCAAGATAGGTCACATTGAGAGAGAATGCAGACGCAAGTTGGGACTCTGCCTAGCTTGCGGTTCCAACCAGCATCAGACCGGAGAGTGCACCGAGCACAGAGAGGGAGCACCCAGATTAGCTTTGCCTGCACCACGACCAGCGTATCCAGCCGTAGGAGCACAGCAGGCAGGAGTTGGTGGAGTCAGACCACCAGCCCCAGGAGGGAATCAGCAGAGACCACCCCTGGCACCACAGGCAGCTTTATTTTAGCAGGCTCAGCAGCAGATAGGCCAAGCTCAGGGACGAGGCCAGGCATTCACTTTAGCTGTTGAGGAGGAGGCTACAGCAGGCGAGGTCATCGCAGGTACTATTTTAGTAGCTTCATTACCAGCTGTAGCATTATTTAATTCTGGAGCATCGTATTCATTTATAGCAGCTAGCTTTGTAGCCACCCATAGAGTAGCTACCGCACCCCTTCAGAAGATGAAGAGGATTCTTACGGGAGGTAGAATTATTCCGGTTAGTGACGTCTGCAGATCATGTTCTGTAGTAGTCTGTGGCCGAGAAATGCGTGCTCAATTTCTGATATTTTCCATGCCGGATTATGATGTCGTACTTGGTATGGACTGGTTAAGTCAGTACCATGCGACTCTTGATTGCCGACTTGGGCGGGTTATATTTAGACCTCCTGGACATCCAGAATTTGAGTTTCTTCGAGGAGCAGTAGAGCAAGGAGTTCAGCCTACTCTTAGGGTACTATCTGTAGAAGGGGAGACATGTTACCCAAGAGTCATATCAGAATTTGTGGATGTATTTCCTGATGATCTTCCAGGTTTACCACCTGATCGGGAAATAGAATTCACAATAGACTTAACTCCAGGAGCAGAGCCTATCACTTCATCAGTTTATCGGCTAGCACCTAAGGAGTTAGTGGAGTTGAAAGAACAGGTTGATGATCTTTTGGAGAAGGGTTTCATTCGGCCCAGTGTTTCACCTTGGGGAGCACCCATATTATTTGTGCCGAAGAAGGATGGAACAGTACGGTTATGCATTGACTACAGGGCGCTGAATGCTGTAACCATCAAGAACAGGTATCCCTTACCATGCATTGATGATCTATTCGATCAATTGAGTGGTGCAAGAGTATTCTCGAAGATTGACCTTAGATCCGGCTATCATCAGATCAAGGTGAGGAAGGAAGATATCCCGAAGACAGCTTTCAGGACGAAGTATGGACATTATGAGTTTTTGGTGATACCGTTTGGTTTAACCAACGCGCCAGCAGTATTTATGAGTTTAATGAACAGAGTCTTTCATCAGTTCTTGGATAAATTCGTAGTGGTGTTCATTGACGACATTCTCATATAGTCCAAGAGCCATGAAGAGCACGAGGAGCATCTCAGAATCGTGTTAGAGACCTTGAGACAGGAGAAGTTATATGCCAAACTCAGTAAGTGTGAGTTCTGTATGGACAAAGTGCCATTCTTGGGACACATCATATCAGGAGAAGGACTTTCAGTGGATCCAGAGAAAGTTGCGGCAATAGAGACTTGGCCTACACCCACATCAGTTGCAGAGGTAAGAAGTTTTCTCGGACTTGCGGGATATTACCGAAGGTTCGTAGAAAATTTCTCAAGGATTGCAGAATCAATGACGAAGCTAACACGAAAGGACCAGGAGTTTATATGGACAGAAGACTGCCAGAAGGCCTTCGAAGAACTGAAGAGAAGATTAACAACAGCACCTGTCTTGACTCTTCCTTCAGGGTCAGGAGGTTTTGTTGTTTACAGTGATGCATCAGGCAGTGGACTAGGATGTGTTTTGATGCAACATGGCAAAGTCATTGCTTATGCGTCAAGACAGTTGAAGGTCCACGAGAAGAACTACCCAACACATGATCTGGAGCTAGCAGCAGTTATATTTGCATTGAAGATATGGAGGCACTATCTTTATGGAGAGAGGGTATAAATCTTTACTGATCACAAAAGCCTGAAGTATGTATATACTCAGAAGGAGCTTAACATGAGGCAGAGACGCTGGCTGGAACTGATGGTAGATTTTGACATCGATCTGCAGTATCATCAGGGAAAGGCGAATGTCGTTGCAGATGCGCTCAGCAGGAAGCCTACGGCGTATTTCTTGATGATGCAGCCCGAGTTATTGAGAGATTTGCAGGAGCTACAGATAGAGGTTGTCATACCAGGACAGAATGGGTTGTTGGCTAATCTTGAGATTCAGTCATCCCTCGTGGAGAAGATTAAGGAGGCATTGCCCACCGATGCTAGATTCTGAAGACTCAAAGAAAGGACAGAAGCCGGCATACAGACAGGACTTCGCATCCACGAAGACGGGACATTGAGGTTTGGAAATTGCCTGTATGTTCCAAATGGAGAATTGAGACAAGAGTTAATGACTGAAGCGCATAGCTCTATGTACTCTGTTCACCCAGGAGGAACCAAGATGTATCGAGACTTGAGACAGTATTACTGGTGGCATAGAATGAAAAGAGAGATCGCAAGATTTGTGGCCAAATGCTTAGTCTGCCAGCAAGTAAAGACCGAGCATCAGAGGACTGCAGGTATGCTACAGCCGCTTCCTATACCAGAATGGAAGTGGGAACATATCACGATGGATTTTGTCACAGGATTTCCGAGGAGCCCCAGCGGAAGAGATGTAGTTTGGGTTATCGTGGATAGACTCACTAAATCGGCACACTTCTTGCCATTTAGAGTTGGACAGTCCACAGAGGTACTAGCCGACATGTATATGCGACAAATCGTCAAATTACATGGAGTACCTGTTAGTATCATATCGGATCGAGATTCGAGATTTACATCTCATTTCTGGAGAAGCATGCAAGAGAGTCTTGGCACCAGACTCAAATTCAGCACGGCTTACCACCCACAGAAAGATGGCCAATCGGAGCGCACCATTCAGATCTTGGAGGACATGTTGAGATCATGTATGCTAGATTTTGGAGGATCTTGGGAAGATCATCAACACTTAGTAGAGTTCTCCTACAATAACAGTTATCAGGCCAGCATCCAGATGGCACCATTTGAAGCTTTATACGGAAGGAAGTGCAGGTCACCTATATGCTGGAGTGACGTTGGTGAACGTCAAATACTGGGACCAGAATTGGTAACGCAGACAGTGGAGAAGGTAAAGCAGATACATAATCATCTACGAGCAGCCCAGGACCGACAGAAGCATTGGGCAGATACGCACAGACGTCCCCTAGAGTTCAAGGAAGGAGATCACGTGTTCTTGAGGATTTCGCCCACTCGTGGTACTATCAGATTCGGGAGCGGAGGCAAGCTGAGCCCAAGGTATATTGGGCCATTTGACATCCTAGAGCGTGTTGGTGAGGTGGCTTATCGTCTTGCATTACCTCCATCCCTAGAAGGAGTGCATGACGTATTCCATGTCTCACAGCTGCGAAGGTACGTGACCGACCCAAGTCACGTAGTCGATCATTCAGAGATCGCAGTAGGCCCAAGCTTGAGATATGAGGAACAACCAGTTGGCCTCCTTGACGTCAGTGAGAAGACATTGCGGGGACAGACAATCAGACTGGTCCATGTAGCATGGAAACATCATTCCCCTGGCGAATCGACTTGGGAACGAGAAGATAGTATGCGCCAGCGATACCCCCACTTGTTTAAGGAGGCAGTTGTAAACTAAGCAACCTTGTATTTCCATAAATCCTTATTTGGTAGCTTATTCTTTGATTGCGAGGACGCAATCCTTTTAAGGAGGGAAGATTGTAAACACCCTAAATTTCAGAATAAATTTTAATATAATTTTCCCGTATTTTTGGTATTTTTCTGGAATTTATAACAAGGGTAATTGTGGGTTAAATAATTTTTAAGTGCTGCTAGATGGTGTTAAAATATTATGGAATTAAGATTTTGCGGTATAAAATGGAAATCTGGACATGTGGTATTTTTCGGTGCATTTATTGGACACCGGAGGCGCATTTTAAGCCTTAAAAACTATCGGGAGAGTGAACCAGACCCAAGTTGAACCAACCCAGGCTAGACCAAACCAAACCCAGCATTCGGGTCGGGTTGGATCCGAGCCAAACCCGACCCGGATCCAAACCGTATGGGAACCCTAGAATTCCTCCGCCGAAGACTTCTGTAGCAGCCCTATAAAATGCCTCCTCGGCGTCCGTGCCTAGCCTAACCTAAACCCTAAGTTTCCGCTGCCATCGGGCTCGCCGTCGACCACCTAGCTGCTCCGCCCAGCAGCTGATCCGCGACGCCGCCGCTCCTCAACACCCAAACCCTCGCCGCTCGGATCTCGACGACAGCCCCCGACCTCCCTCGCCGTGCCCTAACTTCCCTCCTCCTCCCAGAACCACGTCGTCCCCGACCCCGCTCAGCCGTCGCCCTCCGCCGCGAACCACCCGCCATCATCCTCCTATCCGGTCAGCCCCATCACCCTCGACGACCCGCTGCCCGACCTCCGCGTAGCCGACAAACCACCGGAGCTGCTGCCCTCTGTCGGCCGCCCTCTCCCAGTTCAGCCAGGGTAGCCCTAGCCCCGACACCGCAGCACAGCGGACACGGACACGACCCGCTGCTCTCAACCAGGACACGGGGTTGACGTTCGGGCACTTGGAATTCAGCATTCACGGAGCCCTGTTCAGGTAACGATTTCTTCCTTCTCGTAACTCCGATTTCGATTCCGTCAATTGCTATGCGTAGACTGTATAACCCTCTCGGTGCCCTTGCAACTCGCTCGGCGCATCGCGTCCTGTGGTGATCGTACACCGCGATCCAAAATAGGAAAAAACAACGCCCAGTTTTACCCCAGAACTGAGTTCGCCCCGCCAATCGGGACGACTTGGTCGCACGCGGTCTTTACCGAACTGTGCGCGACGTTGATACCGTCATGTAGGATTTTGCAGAAGTCGATTCGGAGGTGCGTGCACCCCGGAATCAACGCGTATCCGCCGACGACACCCCGTATCCGTCCTTTCTGGAACACGCTGTAACTTTGTGTACACATGTCGGATCGAGACGAAACTTGCGCCATCGGACTCATAGCAATACGCTGGTCCTGTGACCCAAGTTTGGTTCGATTCTGAGAACGTTGACAAAATCGCGTATCGTGGGCCCCACAGGCTCCACTTAACGGGCAATTTTGTGATCGGCTCATCGGAATCCAATTCTGAAAGTTCCGTTGGGTTCGTATCGTCGTTCCTGACTTGTAGACACTGAGTTTGAGTAATTTGGAGACCTTTGACCCTGACACGCTTTTCGGTGCAAAGTGGCCCACATGTGGACCCCGCTTTAATCCGAAAATGACCTTTTTACCCCTGTATCCAAATTGGACGTAAGGACAGGCATTTCTAGCTATTTGACATCTTCTGAGACGGTTGGTGATGTTTATTATAGCTTTTGGAGTAGTCCCTACCGGATCCACCGATACCAGGACGACAGTTGATATTCAAACATCAGGCAAGTGTACCTTGCCAACTCTGCAGTTTGTTACCTATTTTATTATCTCATTATATTACTGTGCATGCTCAACCTAGGACCGTTTGACATACTTAGCGTCCGATTATCAGTCGGGTGCCAACATCGTACGCGGTGTTGGGTAATGTCATCTAGATATGGACATACGTGACACTTTCTTTTCTCGTACTTGTCATACCAAGTACACTTGACCCAGGACACTGGACACTGATCATGAGATAGGATCTTCCCGAGATGTTCGAGGTGATTCTGTATAGGACTTGGCATAGATTCTATATTCTAGATACATTATGACTTGTGCATTAGTTATGGCCCCGCTGACATGGACGTGAGATGTTATGTTCATGATTTGTGTGGTTACATTGGGTGGGGAGAGACACACAGACTACAGGCTGATTTTATATATACACCCCTACTATTATGAGGCCCAAGACTCTGAAGCCCGAGCTTGGCCCATTACTCATTATTACTGCTGCTACCCGGCTCCCCTACACAGAGCTTGTAGTATGCTTCAGCCTGAGTTCTCGTGCTGCTTTCATCTTGCATATCACTTAACTGGTTATTTTAGTATTCCCTTATTGTTTCATCTATTGCTGGAGAGACCCACAGGCTACAGGTTGACTATATTATGCCGGCTACTCAGTCTCCCACTGAGCTAGACCACCTCTTGACACCACTGCTACCGGCTCCCCTACACAGAGCTTGTAGTTGTTTCAACCAGAGTACTATTGATATTCTCTCTTACATTTTATACAGATGTTACATACTTACCCTGCTTATTCCATTATGCACTGCACTGCTTATATTTGGCTTGTATTATCTTGTACCTTGCTATGTCCCCTGAGGACCTGGATTCGGATTTTGTCCCCAGATTTTGCAGACGAGGGTTATCCTGAGGTATACGGGACCGCAGCAGGAGGAGCCGATCCAGGAGCTGTATCATCATCTGAGGACGAGGTCTTAGCCGAAGGCTTCTCTTGAGCATCCATGTTCATGCTCAGCTTTTATTATTTATTTCAGTCCTTTATATTCTGGTCTGTTGAACCATTGTACTAGATATTTATCGGGTTGTTCCCCGAAGTACTTTGTGAGACTAGATGATGATTTACATTCCTTATTTATTCTGTGGATCATATTTTATGTCTTGTGTGGATGAGATTAGTTGTGCCTTGATTGTCGTAGACTTGTTTTACAGCTTAAGTATGCCCTGATGGATCCATTATATTGGGTCGGTCCATCGGTGCGTACTGCTGGCCATTGCCACGTGTCTAGTCCCACGGCATTTTGGGACTGGGGCGTGACAAATATCTTTCATGTACATGTCTGCTAAGACCTCTGTAGATTGTCCAACTCTGAAGGGTAAAAAGTGTGCGGACTTGGTGAGTCTATCTACGATTACCCATACTGCATTTTGACCACTAGGACTTCTCGGAAAGCCCGTAACAAAGTCCATAGTGATATGCTCCCATTTCCACTCTGGTATAGGGAGCGATTGAAGTAATCCTGCAGATCTCTGATGCTCAGTCTTGACTTGCTAACACACCAGGCACTTGGCTACAAAGCGTACTATCTCTCTCTCTTCATCCCATGCCACCAGTAGTACTGTCTCAAGTCTCAGTACATCTTCGTGCCTCCTGGATGAATATAGTAGGTTGAACTGTGTGCTTCTGTCATCAACTCCTGCCGAAGCTCTCTATTTGGAACATAGAGACGATCTCCATATCTCAAAGTTCTGTCTTCATGTATACGCAGTCATGTCTGTATTCCAGCCTCTGTCCTCTGTCTAAGCCTCTGGAATCTGGCATCTGTTGGCAAAGCAGCCTTGATCCTCTCCACTAATGTCGATTGTAACTGAAAATTTGACAACTGTCCGTCTACTCCGGGCATAACGACTTCTATACCCATCTGCTCTAGATCTCTCAACAGATATTGCTGTGTAGTCAAAAAAAATGTCATGGGTCTTCTGCTCAACGCGTCAGCTACTACGTTGGCCTTTCCCGGATGGTACTACAGCTCAATCTCAAAGTCTGTCATCACCTCGAGCCAACATCTCTGTCTCTGGTTCAGATCTTTCTGAGTGTAGATGTACTTTAGGCTTTTGTGATAAGTGAATATCTCTACTCTTTCTCCATATAGGTAGTGTCTCCAAAGCTTTAAAGCAAATATCACTGCTGCAAGCTCCAAGCCGTGAGTGGAATAGTTCTTCTCATGGGTTCTCAACTGTCTAGAAGTATAGGCTACAACCTTTCCATGCTGCATCAAGACACATCCCAATCCTTTCCCGGATGCATCGCTATAGATCACGAATCCTCCGGGTCCAGATGGTATGGTCAAGATAGGTGCCATAGTCAAAAGCTTCTTTAGCTCATTGAACGCTGTCTGACACTCCTCTGTCCAGGTGAACTCCTGCTCCTTACGGGTCAAGCGGGTCATCGGCTCTGTAATCTTCGTGAAGTTCTCCACGAACCTCCGGTAATATCCGGCAAGTCCTAGGAAACTCCTCACTTCTGAGACATTGTTAGGGGTTGGCCATGTCTCTACTGATGAAATCTTCACCGAATCTACTGAAATACCATCTCCTGAGATGACGTGTCCAAGAAAAGTGACACGATCTAGGAGAAACTCGTACTTGCTCAGCTTGGCATAAAGTCTCTCTCTCTCCTCAGCGTCTCTAACACTAGTCTCAGATGCTCTTCGTGCTCCTCGTGGCTCTTTGAATACACCAAGGTGTCGTCGATGAAGACTACCACGAGCCGGTCTAAGTATTGGTAGAATACTCTGTTCATCAAGTTCATAAATACAGCTGGCGCATTCGTCAGTCCAAAAGGCATCACTAAGAACTCATAGTGACCATAACGAGTCCTGAATGCTGTCTTTTGAATGTCTTCTCTTTGTACCTTCACTTGATGATAACCCGATCTTAAGTCAATCTTTGTGAACACTACTGCTCCTGTCAGCTGGTCGAACAAATCATCAATTCTTGGCAGGGGGTACTTGTTATTGATAGTCAAAGTATTAAGGGCTCTGTAATCAATACACATGCGTACCGTTCCATCCTTCTTAGGTACAAACAACACTGGTGCTCCCCAGGGTGATGCACTAGGACGGATAAATCCCTTGCTCTACAACTCCTCTAATTGTAACTTTAGCTCATCTAGTTCCTTCTTCGCCAATCGGTATACATTAAAAGATACCGGTGCTGCTCCAGGTACTAGCTCAATAATGAACTCCACGTCTCTATCTGGCGGTAAGCCTGGCAATTCTTCAGGAAAAATATCCTCAAATTCTGTAACTATCGGTAGGGGTACCATCTCTATAGCCATATAAGTTCCAGCTATCTGTCCTACTCCTTGTTCGACGGTCCCTCGCATGTACTCAAACTCTGGTTGATCTGGAAGTCTAAAGGTGACCCTACCCTTCCGGCAGTTCAGTACGACATTATACTGGCTTAACCAGTCCATGCCTAGCACAACATCAAAGTATGGCATGGGTAATACCAAGAAGCGCGCTCTCGTCTCTATACCACATACGACTATCGAGCACGTTCTAATAGTACTGGTAACCGGCACGATACCTCCTCCGGTAAGAATCTTTCAACTCTTAGGTAAGGGAGAAGTAGCTACTCTATGCATTGCTACAAATCTACTCGATATGAATGATAAGGTAGCTCCAGAATCAAACAACGCAGTTGCAGGTAATGATGTAACTAAAATGGTACTTGTGATAGCTTTTCCTTCTGTTTCCTCCTCTGTAGCTACTAGTGCAAAGGCCTGTCCGTGCCTCTGCCCTCCGGTCTACTGTCGAGTTCGGTCAAACTGCACCTCCTGTGGGGCCATGGGTGGTCCCCTCTAAAATCCTCCGGGTGCTGGTGGACGTTGACCTCCTGGCGGGGGTAGTATCCTCGGAACTGGTGCTGTTGGCCTCTGTCCGGCCGGCAGTGCTGCCTCTCTGCGCTGTGGGCAGTCTCGGACTTGGTGCTGGTCTGACCCACAAATCAGACATGTCCTCAGTCTCTTTCTGCAGTCCTTCTCGTAATGTCCTCTCTTACCACAGTGGTAGCAAGTCGGAAGCTCCTTTTACTGGTACGACATTGTCCTCTGCTGTGTCTGCGCTTCGGGATGACGGATCGGTCCTCCTATTCTGGGCTGGGCTCTGGCTGGTACGATTGTGCTGGAACGTCTTGCTCCTCTGCTGATGACCTCCTGGACCCTCGCCTCTGAAAGAAACTCTTTATAAGAAATTCTCGCCTGTGCGGTGGTATACCTCTGTAGCTCGAAGGTGAGACCGTGATGGAATATCTGGGCCTTCTCTAGATCGTTGGGTATCAGGACGACACCAAATCTGCTAAGGCGACTGAACTCCATGTCATAGGCGTCAACAGTCATATTCCCCTGTTCTAGGTATAAGAACTGGGAGTACAGGGCATTTCTGATTGTAGCTGGGAAATACTTCATATTGAAGTACTCTAAGAATTGTTCCCAAGTCTGGTTATTGCCTACACTGCGCTTAATAGAATCCCACCAGTGATGGGCGTTGCCTTTCAGTTGGGCCCTCACTACGGTCATCCAAAGGTCTGGATGCAGTTGTGAAGCCTCTAGTAGCATCTCCGTGTTGGCGACCCAATCAAAGATCTGCTCGATGGTCTCGCTGCCCGAGAAAGTATCTGGTCCCATCTGTCGGAACCATCTTACAGTACCACCTGTCTGGGCTGGTGCAGGTGCTGGCACTGGTGTTGTGACAGGTATCCTTTCTAGTACTGCCATCAAACTCTGTCTCAATGTCTCGGTCTGATACCACTGTGCTTGTATCATAGTCTGAAAGAACTGGAGCATCTGTGGCTGTCCGTCTAACTGTGGCATCTGGGGTAGATAAGGTGGAGGTGGTGGTAATAGAACCTCTGGCTGTGCGGTAGGTGTCTCCTCGGATGTCGACCTCTCGGTCTGCAGTATCGGTATGGCTCCTGAAGTCTGGCCCTCAAAATGCTGTGTGGGGATTGTCTGGGAAGTCTGTCCCCTGGGCTGCTGTGTAGGATCACCCTAAGAAGTCTCGTGCCAATGTATCAGCGAGGCCTGTGGCAATGGTTGCCCTCCAGGTAGTCCCTGGGGTACCTCCTCTCTTTGGGTAGTGTCGGTTGGCACCACGGCACTGGGTGCTCCTCATCTACTGCACAAGTTCATCTTGCTGCAAGATACATGATTTCATTAAAAAGAGTACAAAATCAAGCAAACAGGATGCAGATTTTTAGAAGCAATACGAAGGAAATTCAAAGGCGAAATCAAAGTGGATGAGACATAGTAATTATATCCTATTGCAGGCTCGCTGGACATGTTATCATACCACAAGTGATAAAGTCGACCTGCATGGGCCACCACTAAAACCATGTTACGCCCCAGTCCCAAAATACATAGGACCAAGCCACGTGACAATAGCCAGCTGTCATGTCTCCGAGGATATCCCAATTTAATGGATCCTAACGAAGAGTTCTATACTGTCCTAAATACTAACATGTCCCATATCAATCAACAACAGGTAATCTAATCTCATCCACAATATAAACAGCAAGAATGTACTAATAATAAATGCTGGAAGATAAACGCAAGTCTCGAAATATCATAGCACAACCAAGAATGTCTGGTGGGGACAAACCCACTGCTATGACGAAATAAAATACTGAAATGATAGATAAAAGATAACGACTAGGGCATCGGCTGACTAGATAATAATGCACCCAATCCTAGGCAGAAGGCCTACCAAGTGATCACGAAAACTCTGTCGGTAGTACCTCCAGCTCCTCTACGGTAGCGAACCTCGTCTCCTGTCCTGGGCCGTACACTGTGGGATAATATGCCTCGTCCAAATCTGGAAAGGTACCAGGTCCTCATAGGGACGTAACAAGATACATAGAAACATGCCATATATAAATACTGAATAAAATAAATACAATAAAGGGTGTGCTAATCATCTAAGTGAATGCAATATGAGGATAACTTTGGTACGTATGGGTAGGCGTAGGCATAACGTCCAATATCCTGAAGAGCGTGGCAGCAGTGCAGTATATCATCCATATCGCTCCAAAGAACGTGGCAGCAGTACAGTATATCGTCCATATCGCTCCGAAGAATGTGACAGCAGTATAAAGGGAGTCATTAGATCCGTGGCTCCTCTGGATACTACGGACTCCAATGGGTGTATCCCATACGTCTACTAATGTCCTCTTCGCCCAATGTAGATACGCAAGTCGAATACTCAACGTGCATACCATGTATATATATGCCAAGTCTCTACCAATATAAATAATCCTGAATTATGTACTAACCGTGATGTAGGTCACACGCACCGATAGCTAGTCGAGTACGCAAACCCGCATCCCAATATGAATATGTCACAGTGAAACGTGTAAGAGTGTCAGGTCTCAGAAGATACCAGGGTATCCTCCAAAGGGTGAGTCTGCTAATGACTAGGTCAAGTACACTAATCATCGACGCATCCGTCGATTGTACCCGAGTCAATCTCGGACACGCACAGTTGTATAAAAGAAAAGCACAAGAATACTATACACCATATGCATAATTTAAATTAGACATTAAATATGGCAAGGTATCTTGCCTGAGTCCTCAAGCTGTGAATGCCAGAAGCCAGTTCCTGCAGTGTCCCCTGGCTGGTCCAGTAACCCTAAACACACAATACAATATAGCAAATACTGACATCAGACACTAAGCAATATATACATACTACTGTGACGCTACTCTTGGGGTATTGTCGTAAGTTCACGATTGATCGATTACAGCATCATGTGTGCATGTAGCTAGGGTGTACATGTGTTCTGTCTTCGGTTATCGTGTGCCTTGAGGCAATAAATTATTGAGTTAAAGTTTACCGACTATTTTAGATTTGTACGACTACATGTCCTTGGTTCCCATGTTCAAACGTACTCGGTTTATGTCCCGATGTTCAGATGAAATACTGGTCCTTGGTAACATGTCATACTTAGGGAAATGTATTCATTATTTTCTAACCTAATTATCATCATGCATACACATATCTCTTATTTCCTTTTATTTGGTTGGTGTCGACATAGGATACGTCGACACAACGACTCGAATAAACAGCCATACAATGATATTATGTGAGAAGCGAGTGAGGAATCGAGTACCTGGCTGCCTGAAAGAGATTCTGCTCATCCTGGTCGTCTTTCTCTCGGGCGGAGCTCCGGTGTCGACCGGCGGGTTGGTCGGCAGCGGATGCGGCAGCGGTAGCAGCGGCCTTGGCGGCGTCGGTGTGGCTGAGGACGGTGCGGGGTGGCTGACAGGTCATGGAGGCAGGTCGAGGTAGGCCTGACGGTGGTGGTCGACGGTGTCAGAGGCTGCGGGGGCGCTCAGGGCAGCGGCTAAGGTCGGATTTAGATGGAGGGAGTCGGTGATGGTGAAGGCGACGACGGCGTTGGGCGGATGGGGTACTGCTGGCGGTTGGGTGGTGGTCCAGCAGTGAGGGGGATCTGGTGGCTGGGGTGGTCCGGTGGTGGTTGTGGTGTCGGGCAGTCAGGGAGGGAGAGCGCGGTTGGGAGAGAGAAATAGTTCGGCTAGGGTTTTGGGGGGTTTATGAATCCTGAGGGTTTTTATGTCGAAGGAATTATATATTTATAGGTGTTGCCTCTCATGGGCTATCCTTGAGATTTGGGCCGACCAGCTCCTCGGGTTGGGGCTGGTCCATATTTAAGGGTGTACACGGCTTGGTCCGGTCTTATTTTTGGTGAACTTGGCCTTAACTTAATTAAATTACAAATTAATGCGCAAGGCGCTCATTTACGAATATTGCGAAGCTAAGGTGAGACGCAATGACGAGTATCTATGGTTGTATAATGGTCAGAGGGGGTAGTCTGGCATGTCTAAGAGATGTTCATGACCTTGGATGGAAGATAACTACTAGTATGGTGCTCCATCCTCGAAATAATGGCAAGGTGTATTAGGACATATAATTATTGCACATTTATTCCAATTGTATCCAAATAAATCCGAGTCTCTCGATTTAGTTCAAATTAACCCTAAATTGGTCGAGGGGGTTTACATGTAGAAGCATAAAAAATTATGCAGGCCGCATAAAGGTCATACCCCCATCAAAAATGAAACCAAGCCACAGAGAATTACTATGCAGCCTGAACAACCAAGTCATAGAGAGGCCACATGCGGCCTGATCAACCCAAGATTTAGAAGCCGGATAATATACTCTATGTGGCCTGAACAATCAAGTCACAGAAAAGTCACATGCGGCCTGATCAACCAAAGATCTAGAAATTGTATAGTATATTATATATGGCCTGAACAACCACAGAGCAGGGAGGCCGCATAAAAACCCCTAATACATCATTCGATGACTGTCAGACTCTGACACATCATTCGTCATACTGAGATGCTTCGGGATTCGAGACGACGGCTTATGAAAAGACAAAAATTTATGTCACGCTTTGATAGCCTCGATAGACGTAACACGCCACGTTCCCATTCATATACGGCTATGTTCCCATGCGGCCTCATTATTATGCGGCCAGAGTGTCCATCCGACCAAGGCCATATGGGATTTTGCATGCGGCTATATACCCATGCGGCCTCGACATCATACGGCCAGAGTGTCCCTCCGACCAAGGCCAAATGAGAGCACGTATGCGACTACGATGATATACGACCAAGACGTTATGCGGCTCTTGAGTTGCAGGATCTTTTTATTATAACCGAAGATAATTTCTCGCATAATCAGTGCTTACTATGTGTCCAGCTGACCAAGTCACACATGCAACAAACCCAATATCTCTTCAATAATACATCATAACCAAGACCACTTGAGAGCCTGTCCATATCATACGACTGCAGGTACAACCGTATTTTGTTGAAGGAGCCCTATATGGCCACCAAATAGAGGAATATGCGTCATCTATAGCCCGTCATCCTGACAGCTATAAATAACAGGGTAGCACACCCACATGAAAGGGGCAAATAGGCACCCGAGAGAGAACAGAAAAGTGCTTCCTTGCTCCCGCATTCGACCATCAACGGAGTAAAAGAGTTACTGCTGTAGAAGCATAAAAAATACGCTGGAACGATCTACGCAGCATCTTGATATAGAGCAGCGTAAGCAGAGGTCTTCGGAGCCATCTAACGTAAAACAGGGTTCTTTATCGCCTCCATGGCGTAAAACCCAGCCGCTCTCAAAACAGCGTTAAAGCGTACGAGGAACGCTTCGTCTTCCCCGAAATGAACCTGTCAAGTCACGCGGTGAAACTGGCCTCTGACTCCTGACAAAAAGTGCTGCACGGCTACCCAGACGACGGCTGGAAATGATGGCAGACCCCTCGGGACGTACCCCCACAGTATGATGGCGGATCTCTGTATTTAATGCAGAGGATTTGGTTAAAATATCACCAAACCGTCGTTTACCAAAGTCCCCCCAGCGTAAACCGCTCTTTCGCGTACAAGAGAATACGCTGCCTTGTTTTACACAGGCAAACATGAGCTGTTTCACGCTCCGCAGTAATACAAACCGCTGCCACGTCAAAAGCTGCACTGCATACGGGACTCGAGGCACGTCTCTACGTCTAATTACACAGAGCAGTGACAGTTTCCCTCAAGGCACGTCTCTGCGACGGATGCACAGAAGGGCTGCAGACCTCCAAAACACGTCTCCGCATTTAATGCACAAGATGATGGCAAATCTCTGTAGAAGATTTGATTGTATCTTCGAAAGTCGTAATTCCGGCTAAGACGTCCACATCAGCACTTCGGCACGGTACGCAGTGGCTTCTACGCCCGCTCAGGATCAGTGCTCCCTCGGCTTCCAACGCCCTCTCAGTCTCTACGACCATTCGGCTTCTATGCCCATTCGGCTTCTATGCCCATTCGGCTTCTATGCCTGATCGGCTTCTATGCCTGTACGGCTTCTATGCCTATTCGTCTTCTACGCCTGTTCGGCTTCTATGCCTGTTTTGGCTTCTACGCCAAGGTGACAGCCACTTGGCTTTTACGCCAACCTCGGCTACACAAGGGATACCTACCTACGTGGCTTCTACGCCATGATCTTCGTAGCATATATACGCGTTTTGTCCCCTTAGTTGGACACGCGTCACATGCTCACTCAAAAGGTCATTTACATGCAGGCATTGGTTATTTTAAACCGTTGTGTAAAGGGGTGCTGTACTGTTCACTCCTCGGTTGTTACACCGACGGAGTGGTCACTGTCACCAAAACTCTATAAATAGAGACCCCTATCAATGGGGAAAAAGGTCAAAAAACTAAAAACTCGAAGATCGGACAAGGTCATCGAACCAGAGATCAAGGAGGAGAAATAGAGAGAGAGAGAGAAGACCTCCGAAGCTGCATCCTGTCTTCCACGGCACTTCTTCAATATCGTGTAGTCCAAGGGCTAAAGTGATCGACTGCAGATCAGACACCTATAGCAATTTATATCCAGATTAAATAAATTGTACTCCCACATCCTCGTATAGGATTACATTGTACAAGTTTGTTTGTAAACCAAAGGGCGCGGGTCTCTTATAAACCCCGTCATTGAAATACACTTTCATTCTTTCGTTTAATACCACAAAAAAGATGGCGACTCTGCTGGGGACATCTTTGTCTTCTGACAAGGAAGTAATTGCTCAACACGATGCGGTATCTGTAGGAACCGTGAAGAAGATACTGGTCGTTCAGTTCGACCAGTCTGCCTACGAAGACATGCTTCGGACTGGGGGTAGCTCTCACTCTCTTTCCGTCCAAGACAGCAGGAAGCTACGCAAAGTGTGGATGCCCAAGACATCCTCCGCCATTCCTGTGGACTCTCCGATCTCTCCGACCAATGAGGTGGTAGCATCGCTCCCTCTGTGCCCCGTACGTAAAATTCAGTCTCCCGCTACGCGCGGTACAGACAAAACTTCTGGCAAAGCCTCAGCGCTAACCCAGGAGTATCCTCTGCGCTATACGCGCAGAAATCAGTCTCCCGCTACGCGCGGTACAGACAAAGCTTCTGGCAAAGCCTCAGCGCTAACCCAGGAGTATCCACTGCGCTCTACGCGCAGAAATCAGTCTCCCGCTACGCGCGGTACAGACAAAGCTTCTGGCAAAGCCTCGGCGCTAACCAAGGAGTATCCACTGCGCTCTACGTGCAGAAATCAGTCTCCCGCTACGCGCGGTACAGACAAAACCTCTGATGGCGCTTTAGCACCAAATCAGAAGTACAGATCACGCTCTACGCGTAAAACGACATCTGACCTTTACGGTGAACCAGATGAGCGCGGCGATCTCCGCAAGGGAAAGCAGGCAGGTGAATATTCAACTACAGGGCTTTTACGCCAGCAAAAGAATGATCTGCCTACTCTCCGGATTACGCGAGAAGCTAATGGCCAACTGAGGGCCTCTCCAGCCTCACGCCAGACTAAGCGGAACTCTAGATTATGCCAGGCACAGTCCCTCAGCGTAAAACAAGCTCAGATTGTGGAAAGACACCCTCCCGGGGGATTATCCGCCGCCCAGATGGCCAACCTGTTGTATACAAGTGGTATAGGGAAAACCAGGGTGCCCAGTCTCCGCGTACCCGCTGAGGGGAACAGAAGATACAAGACTTCGTCTTCCTCTTCGGCAGATCCTCCTGACCTGCATACCTATCTAATCCGAAAAGACAAAGACAGGAGTCGTAAAACCGTCAGACGAGGAGAGATCATATGGGAAAATGCATCAACATCTAAAGTCATCATGATGTATGAACCATATGAAGATAATGCCTTTATTGTCCCTCCTACCCGCGGCGATCAGCATCCAATAGTCTTCAAACCCAAGCGGAACGGTCCGGTTGAACAGGAAGAATTCTGCGAGCCTGAGAGTGGAAAAATACAAATCCACAGGTATAGCCCACAGGCTTTGAAGATTATACAGAACATGGGTTATGATTTGGAATCAAAGCAAGGCCTCAACTATGGAAAGGGTAGATGAACACCATTGCAGGGTAATTCCCGCCATCAGCAAACTCGTTTCGGGTTGGGATATGCTGCTAAATTTAATCCTGTACGACCAAGGATAATTCCTCCTGATTCAGTTTCTACGACCGGAGACCATAGCGTATCTGGGGGTAGCTCGCCTCGACAAAACAAAGCAGCATCCAAAGCGAGGGGTAAAATGTCCACAGGATTCAAAGATGGTACAACAATGGCTATCTTCCCAGAAGACCATGAAACTCAGGCATCAAAAGCCCCGCGACCGAAAGGAACTTTCCCCTTCAGAGAAGATGACGTAATTGAAATCTTCAATATATTAAGGAAGGAACGTAAGCTTCAGCTACCCGACATCAGATATCCTGAGAGGTCTGGCAGAATCAATGACCCAGATTATTGCCTCTTCCATCAGTACACTCATCACCCTACGAAGGCCTGCTATGTACTAAGGAAGAGAATTCAGGAATTAATCGATGCCAAGGTCATAACTCTGCGTCAATAGGGAACGATCACTACAACAGAGTAGCAGATATGTGCCTCCCTCTCCGATGGAGTCACTATCACAAAGTTTGTCATATTTATATTACCTCTGAATAAACTTTCGACCATCAATTATCACCTCTGATATCGATTGTCGTCTACACTTAACATTCGTACTTAAATTCTAAGTACGCCAGTAATGTTAAGTCCACAAAAATTGCCATGTCCATATTACCTCTGAGCAGATATGTGCCTCCTTCTCCGATGGAGTCACTATCACAAAGTTTGTCATGTTCATATTACCTCTGAATAAACTTTTGACCATCAATTATCACCTCTGATATCGATTGTCGTCTACACTTAACATTCGTACTTAAATTCTAAGTACGCCAGTAATGTTAAGTCCATAAAAATTGCCATGTCCATATTACCTCTGAGCAGATATGTGCCTCCTTCTCCGATGGAGTCACTATCACAAAGTTTGTCGTGTTCATATTACCTCTGAATAAACTTTCGACCATCAATTATCACCTCTGATATCGATTGTCGTCTACACTTAACATTCGTACTTAAATTCTAAGTACGCCAGTAATGTTAAGTCCACAAAAATTGCCATGTCCATATTACCTCTGAGCAGATATGTGCCTCCCTCTCCGATGGAGTCACTATCACAAAGTTTGTCATGTTCATATTACCTCTGAATAAACTTTCGACCATCAATTATCATGTCCATATTACCTCTGATATCGATTGTCGTCTACACTTAACATTCGTACTTAAATTCTAAGTACGCCAGTAATGTTAAGTCCACAAAAATTGCCAAGTGCCCTCAACTCCCGACTCGTAACTTGGGCGATGCTGCTAACACCATACGACATGGTATACATCCCACAGAAGTCCATCAAAGGCCAAGCACTGGCCGACTTTCTAGCGGCTCATCCGATCCCGGAAACCTCAAAACTATACGAAGATATCCCTGATGAAGTTGCAGAATGTAACTTCGCAAGAAAAAGTGACGTATGGCAACTGTTCTTTGATGGCGTCTCCAGAACCGGTCCTAAAGGAAACATCATTTCAGGAGTGGGAGTCGTCCTAGTCACCCCGGATCAGCTCGTCATCTACCGAGCATACTCTCTTAGCGAGCCCTGCTCCAACAACATGGCGGAATACAACGCTCTACTAATTGGGCTCCAAGTCGCTACAGAACTGGGGGTAGAATCCCTGGAAGCTTTCGGTGATTCTCTGCTCATCGTCAATCAAGTCAGGGGAATATACGAAGTCCGTAATCCGGACCTCATCCCCTATCACCGGGCGACAATCGAGATAGCCATGACGTTCAAAGGATTCTTCCTAGAGCACGTACCTCGATCTCAGAATCTGGAAGCTGACGCCCTGGCCAGCCTAGCTGCAGACTTAGCTACTCCTATAAGAAGGAAAGATTCGGTAATCCTTCTTAACAGGGATTTATTCTGTGTGAAGAACAGCTGTCACATAGAACGTAGCTACGCTGTAAACACTGATCCTCCTGCAAGAGATTGGACAAGTCCTTTCATAGATTTCGTGGCATACGGAATCTTACCGGAGGACCCCAAGGAAGCAGTATCCGTCAAGAGACGATCGCTACGTTTCTACTTCGATGCATCTTCACAATGCCTGTATCGCCGGACCTACGACGGACTGCTGTTGAGGTGTCTCTCTGGCGCCGAAGCACAGCAGATTATCCGTGAAGCTCACGACGGCGTATGCGGGGCGCATCAACCCGGGCCTAAGCTACAGGATCGCATCAGGAGAATGGGCTATTACTGGCCGACCATGATCGCAGATGCAATACAGTATGCAAAGCATTGCAGAGCCTGTCAGGTTCATGCAGACTTCATACACCAACCATCGGAACATCTACATCCTACGGTCGCATCATGGCCTTTCGAAGCATGGGGAATGGATATCATCGGTCCTATTCACCCGTCTTCTTCCAGGGGTCACCAGTTCATACTGGCCATTACGGATTACTTTTCCAAATAGGCCGAAGTAATCCCTCTCACTGAGGTAAAGGCATCCAACGTGGTCAGCTTCATCAAACATCACGTCATCTATCGCTTCGGGGTACCCCGGAGGATAATTCACGACAATGGGCCCCAGTTCATCAGCTAAACGTTTTATCCATTTTGCGACAAAAACCGGATACACAATGTTGCCTCCACGGCATACTATCCAGCTGCTAATGGTCTGGCGGAAGCTTTCAACAAAACCATTATCAAACTCTTGAAGAAGTTTGTCTCTTCAAACAAGAGAGACTGGAATGAAAAGCTGGGCGAATGCCTCTGGGCATACCGTACGACGGTACGAACGCCGACGGGTTGTACCCCATTCTCGCTGGTCTACGGGAGCGAAGCAGTTCTTCCCATTGAAATCCAGATCCCGTCGCTCAGAATAGCCGTGGCTAATGAGCTGACTCAAGAAAAGAATGACCTTTTAAGGCTTCAGGAGCTAGAAGGATTAGACGAGAAATGCCTCCAAGCTCAACAGCGCATCACGCTCTACCAAGCACGCATTTCCAGGGCTTTTAACCATAAAGTAAATGAAAGGGTGTTCAAGGTCGGTGAGCTAGTTCTAGCAGTAAGAAGGCCGATGATTTTAACTCACAGAAGTAAAGGCAAATTCCAGCCCAAGTGGGAAGGCCCTTATGTGATCGAGACGACGTTCTCGAACGGCGCCTACAGGATAGCCCAGCCTAACGGGGACCTATTAATGGCTCCCATCAACGAAAAATTCCTGAAAAGATACTACGCTTAATTCCCCCTGCCCAAACGGAACATAGCGAGAATCTCAATTCTGACAAAACTACTCCAAGAAAAGAAACTAGTTAGGTCATATCCTATCATGTCTGTACGACCTCTGAATAGATATATCCTGCTAAAGAGGTTTATCGAGAGTATATCAGGTCCATACTACCTCTGATATCCCCCTCACCTAAAAAACTGTCATTTACATTCCGAAATGACGGGTCCACAACAGTCAGAAAAGAGTCGCTTTTATTCATTCCCGGAAGGAGGCAAAATTACATAAGGAGAGATACATCAAGATGGCGGAGTAATCAGATCACGAATCTGCCGCTCCAGTGCAGCTATCCTCTCATTCCTAAGGGCCAAGGCATCGATGCGAGCCCGCTCCAGCTGTGCCTCGGGGGTATGCGTAAGGGTCAGATTAGCCCTTGCCCGAAGACAGCCCGCACGGGCAGCTTCCGCACGGTCCAGATCCCGTCGCGCTTCAATCAGTCGACCAGTCGCTACCTCTGAGCCTGCCAACGACTGGGGAGCCCACTCCTCTGCCCGAGAAAGTTTTCCCTCAGCTTGGAGACTCTCGCTGCATTCCCTTCATGCTCGGATCGACACTTCATCGCAACAGCAAGAGCTTCTTCCACAACAGCTTTTCTCCTATCCACCTCCAACTTGTGCTTCTAGATAGAGTTGTCTAGGCTTTCAAGCTTTGTAACGAGCCGCTCAGCCATGAGGTCGAATCGAGCCTGGACATCAGCATCAAGGCTGTCCTCAGCCCGCTGCAAATATTCGTTAACAGGTTGCTCTAAACCATTGACCACCGCCTCCAGAGCATCAGCTACTCCAGGATTGCCAAGCCCTCTGACAACCTCGATCGAAAGCTGAGAAGTCTTCTTCAGGAGCTCGAAGTCAAGATTCTTTGCCAACACCATCGGTATCATCGTTTGTAAACCGGTATAGACAAGGTGGGTATGCTGCTCGGTCAACGCGACTAGACCCGACTGAACGCCCGGAGTGGCCGCGATGCTAGTAACTCCCTCTCCAGGAACAATTGCAGACGAGGTAACCACCGCCGCCGCCTCGACGGGTGGCACGGCCGAAAAAGGTGTGACGGCAACGATCGAAGTCATCGGCATACTCGCGAAAGGCGAGGTCACGATAACAGGTTCGTCCTCCTCCTGAGACGACGAAACCTCTCCAAGCGAACTGGCCCCCGAAGACACTTCTGCCTCGGAATTAGGCTCCTCCATGTCTTCGCTAGGAGCCAACGGCATGTACGACGCGTCTGTAGATGATGTGGCTAAACCACACCTTAATGACGCGATACGACCTGTCATACCTGGAAAAGGAGGTGGGCCGACCGACATCGCCAAAAGCTCGGTCAAGCCTTCCCCGAGATGCGGTCGAGATTCGTCAGCCGGGGTCTCGCTAAGCGCACTAGCTGACACAGAAGCAACTTCCCCCACTGCTGACCTCGGGAAAGATTCTCCCATCTGCAGCGGCCACGTGGGCAATCCCGCTCCGCCACTTGAAGCAGCCGCAGCGACAGCAACCTCTAGCGAAGACTCTACGGCGCCACCAGCCGGAACTGTAGAAGGTCCCTCTCTAAAAGGCGAGGAACCTCCAGCCAAAGATTCATCCCTGATGCAGGGAGGTGCCGGCTCACTCACGGGAGCCTCAATACCAGGAATGCGGAGAGGACGAGCCACCGTCTCCTTCCTCCTCTTACGAAGGGAAGCTTCCTTCGGAGCAGAAGCCCGTCGCTTCCCAGAAGAGACTACCAGAGCCCCCGCCGGCGCAGGCACTGCACACCACGGCAACGACACCAGAGGCTCATCCGGAGTACCAGACTCCTCGCCCTCGTCAGAAGAGACCGAGGGGACTTCGACTCTTCCCCCAGGCTTGGCAGAAGGCACTCTAAAGCTTCCATGCCTGTCGAAATCGCGATGGAAGGTGTTAATCGCCACATAAAACTGGGCGTAAGAATGAAGGATGTGCAGCTCCGTGGAGGTTGTAACGACCGGCACGATAAAAATTGCCCCTGTGCAACCCATGATAAAATATTGCCACCCCCTAGCTCCATCAATGAGTCCACCCCTGGGCCTGAAGCTGGTGACGGCGTTACCCACGTGCAACTGATCGTACCCGAACTGGCTGGCAAATCGAGTAGGCAAGTAGGGCTCGAAGAAGCAATAGTCTTCGCTCCTATACAGCAGATGGGATGGTCTGATACAGACCAACCAATTAAAAGCCTCCGGAGAAAGAATGGTCTTCTCTCCACCTGAATCCTCAAGCCACACCCCGGATTGGTTGCGATGTACCGGAGGGGGAGTACAGAGGATCTTCCAGCCATGGCTGAGGTTCAACACTAACCGACAGTCTAAAACTGTGTTCACATTCCAGGTAGAATCCCTATAATTCAGCAGGAATGTACCCCCTGAGCTGCTACCGGAACCGGGAGACATCACCCGGGGGTTGTGAAGAATTAACCATCCCATCAGATACAGGTATGGCAATTCCACCCTGGGAATACTCTCACGCCGAGCTTCATCGACGAGCAACCCATCGGTCATGGCCCTCAGGCCAGCCTGAATACGGCACACCATGGCAGGAAGCAGGCCGAGTCTTGCCCCAAACACCAGACGCACTGCGGGCCACAGGATGTTCCGGTGAATACAATCCGCGGACGCGATACCGGGCACTACCACTCGACGCAGCCATATGGAGAGGAATCCAGCCAGCTGGGCTTCCTTAGACAGAGGCCTGCGATAGCGTCTCAAATAACTGTGGGCCTTAGTACCTTCGGGGTATTTTCCTACCCCCTCAACGAGAATCTGATCGGGAGCCTTGGCGTCTTCCATAAGAGCCTCAATAACCTGGGCACTAAGGACGCCCAAGCAGTTCACGGGCTCATTCTTACCCCCCGAGGCTTTCTCCGACTTGGCGGCCCTAGCCCGATGGAAGAAGAGGTAGGACATCCACTTAGTGGTATGGGCCAAATCAGAGGGCTCGTCATAAAAAGTGGTGCACGCGAAGTACTGACACATCAGCTCCTGATATACTTCCGCCACCCGAGGGTCCAAATCCCCTAACTCCCGGTTGGTGGGGACGTACTCTTCATATGGGGTATCCCCCATCGGCAGTCTCGAGACAACTGCCATCTCATGGAGGGCCAATCCCAACTCCCCCAGTGGAGTGGCGAAGGTCCCGGTGAGCGGAATATACCGCTCCATCAGTGCCAAGAACAAATTAGCATTGGGAGGCAACCCAACACTCGTCGCGCTCACAGCGGCGTATAGTCCAATGTCCTCCAGCTCTCTTCGGAAGTGCGACAAGGCCCAATCAACTAGGCATCTCCATCGAGAGTTCGTTGGGGCGATCCACCCGTTGCACCGAGGATTCTCCTTGGGATATACCCCACCTCGACTTATGAAGTCGTTGCAGAAGGTCGGCAACTGGACAGGCTGGATCACCGAGCTAACTTCACTCGGGACATTACCCGGGCACAGCCCCCGGAACAGCGTCACAACACCGGAGGGGCGACTGACAAACGACCCCTGGTCAGCTCCTTTCAGATGAAAGATCTTCCCAGGCTTCCCGTGAAGATCAGGAGTCAGCTTCCACGACATCTTCCTAGGATTGGTCGCATGGAAGAAAGCCGAGATAGGATAATCCCTCGGCATCGTCGGCAGATACAAGACCAAATTCTCGGCAGGGAAGATCCAAGGCTCCCTCTTGGGCTTCGTTTGGGACTGTTTATCGATCATATCCCCAAAGAGGAAAGCCGACTTTATGTACTGCTCCCCGTCTACATGTGTCAAGGGTTCGCCATTGATCATGCTCAACAACATTCGCTCACCCTGGGCCGATATCAGAAACTCCCTGCCCTCAGGATACTGGGGACCAGAGATGGGAAAGGCCACATGGGATAGATCCTCCAGGTAGTTCGAGTGCAGCATCCCGGCAGCGGAGCCCATCACCTCAGCCAGCGGAGACTCACCCAAATCAACTGCAAAGGTGCAAGGAAAATAGGTCATTGCAAATCCTGCACAAAGTGCGGACCAAAGAAACGACAGTCTGTGCTTTACGCCAAGATTGTGCAAATTTGGTCTCTATACGCCGGAAGTCTCCTCCGCAAGCGTAAAAATTCAAGATTTTACGATATACCCCAATTTTCGTTAGCCAGAGCTTTTACGCTCAGAACTACGAAAATATGGAGTTTTTACGCTGGCACATTAGAAATGTGGGCGTAAAAGATGAAACGTCTCCGTGCGTCATCTTCCTTAAAAGAGGCTATCAGCACAGAAGACGACCTAGCGCGGTCACGTTCAACGTGTGCGAAGGATTTTTCGTCGTTCGTCATCCCAAAAAGCTTTACCTCTAAAGCCGGGTGCACTGCTCGTCGGGGGGATACTCCTCTCAGAAGGAGGTTCACCTTGCCCGACCGAAGATTCTCTCGCCGGTACCGAAGAACGAGAAGAAGAACCTGCGCTCTTTCCCTTAGTGGAGGAAGTTTGTTTCGACGCCATTTCTGAGGACTCGAAGTGCTCGGAGAAGGAACGAAGGAAAACTCGAACAGTCGAAAGCTCTCTTTCGCAGAAGACAGATAAAAAGCTTTTTCTCTCAAAAGCTTGGGGTATATATATACGGTCCGAGTCGACTCCTCGAATCCTCGGACGAACCCCTCGAGACCCCAACCGGATCTCGCAATTAAGAGTTGGTTATGATTGGATGCTACGTCAGCCCACTACCCTCAAAAAACGGACAGTCAGCGAATTCGAAAGGTTTTTCGTGCAAGATGGTTCAGCGGGTTCTACGCTAAAGGAGCTTTCTACGCTCGACGGTAACAGATCTACGGTTTTACGCTCGCAAGCTGCAAGTCTATGGTTTTACGCCCGGATGCCTTTGTGCTCGGTAGCTTTTATGCTCGAGAGGCCACAAACCTACGACTTTACGCTCAGCAGATACCAAATCGACGATCTTACGCTCGGTGGCGCTCAGTTTACGCTCAGAAGCAACAGATCCGCAAAACCTCACGCTCGAAAAAAATTTCTTTTCAGGAGCTAAAAATCTACATTTCTACGCTAAAGGAGCTCTTCTACGCTCAAACAGCAACAGATCTACGGCTTCACGTTCGACAGCTACAAGTCTACGGTTTATGCCCGAATGCCTTTGTACTCGGTAGCTTTTATGCTCGAGAGGCAACAAACCTACGACTTCACGCTCAGGAACCACAAGTCTATGATTTCACGCTAAAGGAGCTCTTCTACGCTCAACAGCAACAGATCTACGGCTTCACGTTCGACAGCTACAAGTCTACGGTTTATACCCGGATGCCTTTGTGCTCGGTAGCTTTTATGCTCGAGAGGCAAGAAACCTACGACTTCACGCTCAGGAACCACAAGTCTACGATTTCACGCTCGATGGTGTTTTTACGCTCACGGGCTACAGATCTACAGTTCTGCGCTAAAGGAGCTTTTCTACGCTCGACGACAACAGATCTACGGCTTCATGTTCGACAGCTATAAGTCTACGGTTTATGCCCGGATGCCTTTGTGCTCGGTAGCTTTTATGCTCGAGAGGCAACAAACCTATGACTTCACGCTCAGGAACCACAAGTCTACGATTTCGCGCTCGGTGGTGTTCTTACGCTCAGAGGCTACAGACTGATGATTTCACGCTCCACGACTTTCCGCATATCCGAACAGTCCCAAGGCGGTCAATTGCAAAGAGTTCACACAGAAGATACTCGTTCTTGACCCAGAGCATCCCAAGTACCCGAAGCATACAGAGTTCAAACATTAAGAAATTACTCTTCTCGGGTCCAAAATTGGAGGTTCATCCAGACTCCAGTCTGAATATCCCGTCTATCAAGGTGGCAACTCAAGTTGACAACCAAAAACCTCGACCTTGTTCCAAGGGAGTTTCGAGAGATCATTCTTGAAGACGAAGTCTGAACAAAATCCTGCTCATCAGAGAAGCAGCAGTTCAGAATTCTACGCCGTCCCTCAGTCCTAGCAACAGGACAGTTCTAAATGTTCAAAGGACACTCAGCAACGTTCTATGGACTATTCGCTACGCGTAAAAGATGAGGCGTAATACTCTTTCTATCAGAGTCAGCGTAAAGATTCAGACGTGTCGAAGCTACACATATTCAGACTTCACAGCAACGTATGGCAATACGATTATATGGAGAAGAAGACGATTTTAGTAAAATCATGATTACATATGAGGGAAATTCAATCTACAAGGGTTTTTCTCTATTTTTTATGGTTACATCTGAGGGAAACTCCATCTACAAAGGAGATACCCCCTCGTCGTCTGGACGCCGCCCTCGGAATCTGTTCTGACAGGTTCTGGCATCGGTGATCTTCCTCTTCGTCCAAGAAGATGATCAGTGGCAGGAGGATACAGAACTGGGCAGATGATCCATCCTCCAACAAAAGGAAAGCAGGGTAATTCTGCTTTCCTACAGACCCCCGCCACGCTAGCCGGTCTGTCTGCCTCTCGTCACCAGAGGCAACGAGAGAAGGCACTGCTTGCAAGCAGTGTTGTCAAATACGACCCTTCCTCTCTCCGGGTGCAACGCCATAAAAAGTTGCTGATTATCCCGAGCAAGGGAGGCTAAGATATCCTTCCATGATCCATCGTTGCAGTGGACACTTGCTCGAAGATGCCATCTTTTTCGGCTCCCTACATGCTGGAAGAACATGATCTTCTTCTTCCTCAGATCGACCCGACGAGCTCCGGCGATCATCTCTGCATAACAATGGGAATATGGTGAAAAAAGGTTCACCCCCCCAACCTTTTATAGGCGAAAGAGATCACAGCGGTCCCCAATAAATCCGCCATAAAGTCAGTACCGACCGTTTCAACGCTCCATTCAGAAACGTTTCGAGTTACGAGGGGCCGTTCATGCTTCTTTCAAAGCATTTCAAATTCCGAGGAATTTAAAAGCTTTGAAGGGGGTCTTGTAGAAGCATGAAAAATACGCTGGAACGATCTACGCATCATCTTGATACAGAGCAGCGTAAGCAGAGGTCTTCGGAGCCATCCAACGTAAAACAAGGTTCTTCATCGCCTCCATGGCGTAAAACACAGCCGCTCTTAAAGCAGCATTAAAGCGTACGAGGAACGCTTCGTCTTCCCCGAAATGAACCTGTCAAGTCACACGGTGAAACTGGCCTCTGACTCCTAACAAAAAGTGCTGCACGGCTACCCAGACGACGGCTGGAAATGATGGCAGACCCCTCGGGACGTACCCCCACAGTATGATGGCGGATCTCTGCATTTAATGCAAAAGATTTGGTTAAAATATCACCAAACCGTCGTTTACCAAAGTCCCCCCAGCGTAAACCGCTCTTTCGCGTACAAGAGAATACGCTGCCTTGTTTTACACAGGCAAACATGAGCTGTTTCACGCTCCGCAGTAAGACAAACCGCTGCCACGTCAAAAGCTGCACTGCATACGGGGCTCGAGGCACGTCTCTACGTCTAATTACACAGAGCAGTGACAGTTTCCCTCAAGGCACGTCTCTGCGATGGATGCACAGAAGGGCTGCAGACCTCCAAAACACGTCTCCGCATTTAATGCACAAGATGATGGCAAATCTCTGTAGAAGATTTGATTGTATCTTCGAAAGCCGTAATTCCGACTAAGACGTCCACATCAGTACTTCGGCACGGTACGTAGTGGCTTCTACGCCCGCTCAGGATCAGTGCTCCCTCGGCTTCCAACGCCCTCTCAGTCTCTACGACCATTCGGCTTCTATGCCCATTCGGCTTCTATATCCATTCGGCTTCTATGCCTGATCGGCTTCTATGCCTGTACGGCTTCTATGCCTATTCGGCTTCTACGCCTGTTTGGCTTCTATGCCTGTTTTGGCTTCTACGCCAAGGTGACAGCCACTTGGCTTTTACGCCAACCTCGGCTACACAAGGGATACCTACCTACGTGGCTTCTACGCCATAATCTTCGTAGCATATATACGCGTTTTGTCCCCTTAGTTGGACACGCGTCACATGCTCACTCAAAAGGTCATTTACACGCAGGCATTGGTTATTTTAAACCGTTGTGTAAAGGGGTGCTGTACTGTTCACTCCTCGGTTGTTACACCGACGGAGTGGTCACTGTCACCAAAACTCTATAAATAGAGACCCCTATCAATGGGGAAAAAGGTCGAAAAACTAAAAACTCGAAGATCGGACAAGGTCATCGAACCAGAGATCAAGGAGGAGAGATAGAGAGAGAGAGAGAAGACCTCCGAAGCTACATCCTGTCTTCCACGGCACTTCTTCAACATCGTGTAGTCCAAGGGCTAAAGTGATCGACCGCAGATCAGACACCTATAGCAATTTATACCCAGATTAAATAAATTGTACTCCCACATCCTTGTATAGGATTACATTGTACAAGTTTGTTTGTAAACCAAGGGGCGCGGGTCTCTTATAAACCCCGTCATTGAAATACACTTTCATTCTTTCGTTTAATACCACAAATAACTGCAACACTCGATCTCCATCGTCACATCCCAGAATCAAAAATTATACTTAGATTATCTGTCTAGGACCTCTTTGTACTTTCTTTAGTTTGTTGTTAAAATAATCCCGATTTAATGGTGAACAAGGTGGCGACTCTGTTGGGGATATCCTTCTACTCTGATAAGAAGGTGGTGACATATTCTGATGCGGCCAAGTTGGTTTTAACCCAGAGGTTATTGGTAGTATGCTTCGACCAGCAAGCGTTCGAAGAGATGCTCTCTACTGGCAGCGCAAATTCCTTCCCAAGGCTAGCAAAGCCTAAGAAGACCCGAAGGACATGGGTTAAAAATGCCACTGTATCTCACCCAACTGTGGAGCATGTGCTCCTCGGGGACGACATCATGTGACCACACGAGCTGATGCCTCTCACATGGCAGCCTTTTCTGATAAGAAAAGTACTTAGCACTTGAAGACCCGCAGGACATGGGTTACAAAGGCCGATATGCCTTACCCAACTATGGAGCATGTGCTTTCCGTCTCTCTCTGTTGCCGAAGACCCTCGTCAGGCGTCCATCCAGGTTGTCCATGTCCATGCGGCATATTCGTCTGACGCAAAAAACATTCGGCACTCAAACTCTGGCAGAGAAAAATACTACGATGCCAAATATTCCGGTGCTGATGCAAGTTTTATTCGACCAAGGAGGAGGCCACATAAGATCGACTATGCAACATCGGTTGACAGTCGCAGAAAGATGACCGTATGCGGCTCTGTCAGCAGCAGAACCTCTATTTTTGACCGAATCTCACCCAACGCTGATCCTATGCACCATGCTGAGAATAGTAAAAACCCAAACTTGGACTCTTCGTATTATGCACCAGCGCGTACAAGGATGAAGAAGTCTAGGGTAGTGTGTGTCACGCCCTGATCTCCAGTAGTTAAAATTGCCCCTGCTGAGCGTGAATCACCGCGCCAGCGCTCCCGCGGGACGATCGTTCCCCTCGGGACATGATGCTGTGTGAACCTGGAGTTTCGCTCGTACAATGCAACAATGATAGTCATCTTGATTATCATCAAACCGATCGAGTTTGCAGCGGAGGAGTAGTATTACAAACAATAATCCATCTGAGTATACGAGACGAAGCTCAAGGCATGAGATTCTTTGAATACGATGACATCGTTCCATACATTATGTCCTTCTATACAAAACCATCTCAAAATATCTTGATATGGCTCAAGGCATCGACTCCAAATTTTTGGGTCCCGGGGATGAAGTCGTTCCATACATTATGTCCTTCTTTGAAGGCCCCCTTCACGATGGAAGATTAGAAGTCCAACACCTCCAGTCTGTCACTCTCGATCAGAGTGTCAAGGAAGCGGGTCCAAGGAGGACAAACAGCAGGACCTACGAAAGGTATTTTCTTGGGTACCCACTCAAAGAAGAAGCTGCCAGCCACTGGGGGTAGTTCTCTCTTGGGATCTTAGATGACTATACAAGCCGGGGGTCTCAATCCCACAGAGCTCCATAATAATCCAGTATTCCAAAATAACGGTGATAGCCACCCTCATAAAGGAGACGCAGCCTCCTACGCTGGGGATAGTATTCCATCAGAGTCCGAACGAGATACAACACTACCAATTTTTTGTGATGACTATTCGCTGCAAGAGTCTAAGGTAAAAAGTGCTACATCTACCATCCCATCCATCTTAACTCGTACGAGAACATCATACATGAAAGTGGACGAGCTCGAAGGCCCCAATGATCGGCAATGCCTTGAAGTACTCGAGGCCATGATGCAGACCATGAGCGAGTCAATGTAAGCCTTGATCCAAGTAGTGCTAGACATCAAGGCAAGTATAGCCTTCCAACCACCAAGGGCCTCAGGTCAAGTAAACCAGGACCCTGGAACCAATGGAGATTCAAATGCAACCGTATCGCTCGCTGGTGGCCATCTTACTATGCCAGGGTCGTCTGCTCCTTCTACATCAGATGAAGTCCGAGGAGTAATTTGGGAGGTGCGAGAACTGAGAGTTCGCCTGGACTCGCTAGGTAATTGGAACACACTTCGCGAGATCGGGATACGATAACCATATCCACCAAAGTACAAACCTTTCAATCTGAACCCATTTTATGGGAAGATATCTTTCCATCAATACATGAGTTACTTTGAGACTGCAACGGGGCACCTACCTCGCAGTGACGCTCGCATCACTAAGTTCTTCATGGGGGCATTATCTAGAGTAGCCTTTGACTGGTTCTGCAGTCTGTAAGACCACTGTATTTCGTCGGTCAACGACCGAAGGGTCTTTTTTATGCCCGATTCTATGATGAGGGAAGCGACATGACAATGTCCTCCCTAATAGACTATACAAAAAGAGAAGGAGCTTGTACGTGCCTACATCGAACGATACAGGCAAGCAGTACTGAAGTTTCCTCTTGGACATCCTAAGTCCACACTGATGGACATGTGCCGCAAAAATATACTTCCAGCAGTCAGCCTCTGGATGGGCGACAGTCAATTCAAAGACTGGACGACGTTCATCATAAGCGTTATCGGCACTGAAAATAAGGTGAAGGACGCCTGCCTCTTGGGAATACAGATCCTCGTCACTGATGATAGGGAAAATACTTTTATAACATCAATAATAACAACAACAATGGCAACAATAGCCGTAACGGTAAAGAAAATCAGGCCCTTGTCGCTAACTTGACCAAGAAGCCCGAGCAGAAGCCGACGAAATCTCCAACACTGAAGGAAATCTATTCCTTCAAAGACGATGATATCATAGAAATCTTTGACGTGCTCATGCAAAAAAACAAGCTTCAGCTTCTCGATGTCAAACGTCCTATTGAGGCAACCGAGGTAAATAATCTAAAGTATTGCAAGTACCATCATTATGTCCATCATACGACGCGGGACTACTATACGTTGAAGTGGACATCCAGCATCTTTTTGACACCAAGGCCCTCTCCTTAGACATCCATAACAAGACGATTGCCGCTAACATGGTATCGCTTCAATTAGGTAACTATGTAAGCCAAAGACGGATTAATCCCGATTCCAAGGTCAATGATGGTGGTCGTCAATCTTCTGTCAGCTCGTGACCAAATGGCCTGGCTGATACCCCTCACCATACCACGAGAAAAGGTCATGTGGGTCCATCCTGATCTCGCTCCGGACTTGATGTAGCAAGCAACACCTTATGCCTTCAAGACCAAAGGACGAAAGTCCAAGTCCTGCTGGATAGTTTTCTCCACCGTCGAGGAAGCCATAGAGGGGAAAACTAGATCATGCCTTAACTACCAGCGGGAGTATGGGACCTTCGACAATAATGCACCTCCAATTACTACACCAGTCTTGTCTGATCCGTGTCTTTCTCAACCCCCAGCGGCGGATATGTCCAAACAGAAGGAAACCCGCTTTGACAAACCGCTACGCAAGGATACTTCTCATGGACTGGAGAAGCGCTACAACTTTGACATCTTGGCACAACTCTCCAATACCACGATGAAGTTATCATTGTTTGAGCTTCTCCGACTCTCCAAAGATACTCAGAAAGCCCTGAGTAAGGCGTTGCAAATTGTCGATGACTACCTAGCACAGGTCAAGCCGCCAGTAGAGAATCTTGTCGTATGTCCTCATTGTAATAATACGACGGAGGTGATACCCAACATCACGTTCTCATAACAGGATATGTTGTTAAAAAATAATAGGCATGATCATCCCCTGTATTACACAGGGTATATCGGTGCCATCAAGGTGGACCAAATGCACATAGACCCCGGTTCATCTATCAGTATCATCCTACAAAGTCTGCTTCAGACCTTGGGTATCCCTATGCACTAGATCGCTGTAACTAATACTACCATCAGCGGCTTCAACACAGGAAAGAACTACCCTCTAGGCAAAATTTGCTTGAAATACGAAATCGACGACTTAAAATTAGAGGTTACTAGCTATGTCATAGACGTAGACGAATCCTACAATATCTTACTGGAATATTCATGGATACACGAATATATGATCGTATCATCAACTCTACACCAGTGCCTAAAGTACGTGGACGATCATGGCATGGTCAAGATGGAGTTCGCAGATGTTGATCCATTCAAAGGGATCAAGGCATATTACTATGATGCAATCTTGTACAAACAAGTCTACCCAGATAAATGTGGCCATGATGCCGATGACGAAGTAGAAGATAGGAAAGTGGTAGATGAGCCTTTGAGGGTCCGACTCAGTCGATGCACCCCTGACACATCTCCTCTCCTCAGGATAAATCTTTCCAGGAAAGCACCCGAACCTCTGGTCATCCACCATCGGAGATAACCGAAGGAAGCTCCAACGCCCACTATGGCATCCGAACCCCTGGTAGTAAAGCTGCACATAAAACCTCCAAAATTGATAACTGTGCTATGGGTACATCTCGAGAAAAATAAGCTGGAAGAGTACATAGTTGCTCATGCCGACACTCCACCTCTAGACGACGTAATCCCTATAGAAAAGATACCTTTTTTCATGAATAAAGATATATGTTTGAACTATTCTGATATCATGATGTAAACTCCCTCATTTATTTCTATAGATAGTCTGGTATGGGTTAGAAAATTTTGGTTTAGCAGCAGATGATTGAGGTTTAGAGTAAGGTTACAGATGTCTGATTTTTAATTAAACCCTTGGCGTGCCCTACCATTGTTGCAATATTCAGAGCCCAATATCAGCCCATAAATTCCAACTTATTGTTGCATTCTAGACTTGACACACCAATTTAGACGCTGAACTTTTTCCGTCTCTCAAAATTATATTTTCTTGTGCTCTAATTTAATTGCATAATTTTTCGTAATCGAAATCCATATTTAATCATGTGGCGCACACCTGTGTCGTTGCCATCAATTTTTAGACACCAACTCAACCCGTTGAGCCGGACCAATTAAAGGGTCCAAGACTGACTCCAAGCCTACACCATTCTTGACCTTTGAGTCACTCCAAATTGAGACCCCAGGTGCCCCCATTTAATTTAAGAGCTCATGACATTTTTATTCTAATTAAATTGGGGATACCAACTTTGACTAATCCCATTTTAATCCTAATTTAATTCTATTACCCTTTTAATTAAGCCCATACAAAACACACAACACCCCCTCACCCTACAAAACACCAAACACCAATTCTCCTACAAATATTTCATCATTTTATGTGTTTGTGCTAATTCCCAAAATTAAGGGGCTTAGTTGCAAAAGTTGCACTAGGTGGCAATACCCCATTGGTTCAAGCCAAATGGAGAAGCCCTCCATTCTTTGACTAGTCAACACACCCTCCCATGAATGAAATTCTCCATGAAAAATTCTCACCATCCATTCAAAAAAGGGAGCATCATCACCACACACTTCCAATCCTACATCCCTATAAAATGTCTCTTCCTACACTCTTTCCCAAGTAGGCCCTAATCCACACACTTGGAAAAACACACCACCTTCTCTCTTCTCCCTCTTCTACATACTCAATCGTAGCATTTTTCTTCATTCCATACTTTCTTTCTTCTTCCTTTCTTCTTCTTCTTCTTCTTCTTCTTCTTCTTCACTTCTCCAACTAAACCGATCCTGACCAACCACCACCCGGCTGACCCTCAACTCCGACCGGCCCTCACCCGCTCTGGCCAACCCTCTGGTCGACACCCCCCCGCTGCCTCCAGCGGCTGCGACCATCACCACACACCAACATCACCTCCACCCGCCGGGAGCTGCACTCGACGACCAGCATCTCCACCACCACCCTCTATAACTCCCTCCTTCTCTGGTGAGCTACCACCGCCGTGGCTAAGCTCCATTACTTCCAGCACCACTCCTCCGGCGAGCCCTGACTACTCCACCACCTTCTCGACCACTCGGCTCCCTCCAAATTGCTGCTATTGCAGTCGGCCATCAACCGAGCCACCCCACGTCTGCTCCGGTAGCCAACCCCTCCCGCCAGCACCACCTCTCCTCACCTCCTGCTCGCAACCTCCCTCTCCGGCGGCTGCCAGCACCACCAGCACCACCATCACCTCCTCCCTCTTCGATCATCATCATCATCTTCATCATCACTACCAGCTCCATCCCATTGGCCGGCCTACATCTCCACCGCGACTACCCCACCTGCTCTGGCCAGCAACCACCCTCGTGCCACTGTACGTCGCCGAGGTAGCCTCTTCCCCAGCTCCCTGTTTAAACCTAAAATTGTCTATTGCATGGTTAGTCTATTATTGTGTTTTGTATATTGTTATGTGTAACTTAGTTAGTTGGGGTTAGGGTTTAAGAGGTTTAAGTATGCATTGAGTTAGGGTATGATATTATGTACTTTATGCACTTAAAGGTTGTGAATGATAAATAATAAGTTTAGGGTTATGAATGCTAGGTATAGGATTTTAGGGTATTATTCCTGTATTATATACATATTGAATATTGATGATGAGCAGTTTAAATAGTTGTAAAATAATGTTACGATATTAAAACATTAAACATTATTGAGGTACAGATTTAATTATCGTAGAATGATGTTGTAATATCAAAGTATTGGTTGATATTGAGAGCTAATATTTAATGATAAATTTATTTGAGGAGTGGCTATTGGGAAGCAATGTTCAAATAATTTACTGGCTGAATTTATAATCGAGGGTTTTGATAATTAATAATTATTTATTTCGAGGATGATATTTAAACGTGCATGATAATGTCTGGGAATACTAGGGGGAATCTGAGATTTGATCAGGTTTTGATTAACTGAATATTGTGATAAATATAGTAAGATTGAGGTTGGGTTTGATGATATTGTACAGATGATTAATTTGATTTGATGTAATGTACCATTAGTAAACCTTGGTCAACCCTCTAGCGTCGTATCCCTGTGAGTTATAGCTGAGTCTGAGCATATATTTAGATGTATGTCACATCCCTGTTTGCCACGTGATAGTTTATTGATTGATTTTGTATCTTGTCTCTAGGTACTATGGGACCTGCGAACTTGGAAGTTGTACCGGATCCCCATCTTCAGCAGCCGGACGCAGGCAAGTGTACCTTGCCACCCTATATTTTAGTTACCAGATATTTATTGTTTCATTATATACATTGTGCGCGAGTTTGATTAGAATCGTTACTTCACGTCCGGATCATAGCCGGGTGCAGACGTTCATCGATAACGTCTAGTAACGAATGATAGATGATTCACAATGCCTTGATGTACGTACCTGTGTATATCGTAACCCTAGGATACATTTAGATACTGTCATCATGCCAGATTTCCTGTATCCTGATACTGACATCATGACCGGAACCTGAGATGACCTAAGGGTCGCGTTGATTAATAATTACTCCAGTATGATGAGACTGCTAGATAGAGGTTCAGGTTCATCGCACCATCATTGACCGCTTGGGATGGGAAAGACAGTTACTAGATGTTTGGGCACCTCTGCATACGCTTATATATGTATATATCCTGTTGATATAGTATTCATATATCCGGAGTAGTAGTATCATCCGTGTGACTCTGTGCTCGGAGCTACGGTACGTCCCGTGTGTCTCTGTGTTCGGAGCTATAATTTTATTTTGGACAACCCACACGTCAAATATTATCTTCAAACTGTGTCTCACTTAGGTGGTTATGCTTGATTACACCGTCATTTCACTTGTACTTTCTGTTGTATCTTGGCATATTGTATTTTTGTACCTTGTTACGTCCCTTTGAGGACCCGGTCTCCTGCCAGTTTTGCAGCATAGACGATTACGGAGCATTTGGAGTTGCTGATGGAGTTGCTTATCTTGCGGGCATTGGTACCAGGTACTCATATCATTTCTACCAGCATTATGGTTACTTTATTCATATTGATTATTCATCTGCTGTTGTAGCCTAGTTTTTATAGACTCATCTCATCTCGAGTCTATTCGAGTTTGTGTGTTTACTGGGCGGCCGACTGTAGGACATGTAGCTCATTCTTGGGTATTTTTGTTCATTGTGGTTGAGACATAGATGCTTATTTTTACTTGATTATTCAGATAGTGACCATTTTTGTCATGCCCCAGTCCCAAAATACGTAGGACTAGGATACGTAACCATGCCAGCCGCCCGTATATATGGCAACTCCAATATATGGAAACCATATATACGTGCGTACGCTGTATAATGAACAATAGTTCACCAGTGGTATAATTAATCACAAGTCACAGGGTAATATCTAAATCTCATCCACAGAATATCACATATACAGGAATAACCAATAATCAGGTAACTAGATCACAATAACAAATATCTAAAGAACGACAGTCGGATGGAAACAAATCCACTGTCGAAATAGAATAATAAAAGGAACCAGATACACACCATATAAGAACACCTCTGAAAATCACGAGACTCGAAGAGAAGACCTCCTCAGAATATACGTAACATGTCCGGATCTGTGCTCCTGCGAATACTCAAGAAACATATACACCTGGCAGGGGACCAGGTCCTCAGAGGGACATAGCAAGATACAGAAAAATAATATGCCATAATGTAAATACTGAATAAATAAATGGGGTGTGCTAACCATCTAAGTGAATGCAATTTAAAGACCTTGTAGTAAGCATGGGAATGTGTGGCTAGACATATGCTGACGTAATTCACCAATCGTCGGGACTGGCTAGTATACGTGTCATATGCCCCCTGACTCAAGGGCACTCCGCAATCGACCATCTCCGAGGAGCATGGTACGAAGGATAAAAACAATCAAGGAGGGGGTGTCCCATACGTCCACTAGTATCTTTCCCGCCCAATATAGATGTACAAGTCGTGAAAATGACGTGGACACCTCCTACTATGATGCAAGTCTCAATAAAATAATCAACTAAGCTAAATACCGTTACACGTGTAGCTCACACCGATGGCCAGTCGAGTATGAGGCACGCGTCCCTACATGAACTCACTCTGTGACGTGTAATGATACGTGTCAAGGCCTGGGAAGTTATATCAATAACTTCATAACTTTAGGTGGGTCCACTAGACACTAGGTCAGACACAAGTCCTAACGTCAACGCCTTCGTTGACTACACCCGAGTTTTCTCGGACGCATACATTTATATAATAAATAAACATGTAACTATCAATAACTGAAATTAAACAGTACAACAAGGCAAGGTATACTTGCCTGGCAAGAGAGCTGCAAAATACAACGTCTATGGGGCCCACGATACGGGATTTTGTCAACGTTCTCAGAATCGAACCAAACTTGGATCACAGGACCAGCGTATTGCTACGAGTCCGATGGCGTAAGTTTCGTCTCGATCCGACGTGTGTACACAAAGTTGCAGCGTGTTCCAGAACTGACGGATACGGGGCGATGTCGGCGGATACGCGTTGATTCCGGTGTGCACGCACATCCAAATCAACTTCTGCGAAATCCCGTACATCCGTATCAACGGCGCGCACGTTTCGGTAAAGACCGCGTGCGACCAAGTTGTCCCGTTTGGCGGGGCGTACTCAGTTCCGGGGTGAATTGGGTCATTGTTTTTCCTGTATTTGGATCGCGGTTCACGATCGCCACAGGACGCGATGCTCCGAGCGGGTTCCACGGGCACCGAGATGGTTACATAGTCTACACGATGCAACTGACGGAATTAAAATCGGAATTACGAGAACAGAGATAAGAGTACCTGAACAGGGCTCCGGGAAACTGCATTTCTCTTGTCCGACACGTGTCCGACACGTGTCAGGGTACTGTTCACCGAAGCTAGGGTTTGGGTTCTGCTCTAGACGCCGGAGAGTTGCTGCTGACTGAGGCGGCTCGACGAAGGGCTGGGCGGCTCAGGCGAAGTCAGTGGCAGATCGGCCGGGGCTGGGTCGGCCGGATCTCGAGCGGCCACTGCTGGGGGTCGGGGGAAACTTGGTCGGAGTCGGAGGAGGGCAGGAGGAGGAGGTGGAGGAGCTGGGGAGGAGGAGGAGGCCGAGGGCGGGCTGAGAGAGGGGAGGCGGAGGCGGCGAGGGGGTCCGGCGAGAGGGGAAGTCGGGGGCAGACGCGGGCGGCTGGGCGGAGGAGAAGAGGGAGAGAGGAAAGGAGGCGAGGAGAGAGGGAAGGTTGGGGGGGGCAGCGGGGGGGGGGGGGGCTCCGGGCGAGGCGGAGCGGCTCCGGCGGCGGGGGTCGGCTGCCGCTCCGGCGAGGGGGGGGGGTCGGCTGCGGGCTGGGGGGGTTTATTTGTTTTTATTTTTTCTTTTCTTTTCTTTTTCTTTTATTTTCTTTTTATAGAAAATTATATTATTTAAATATGTAAAAATATCTAAAGATATTTACAAGATATTTTCGGGATGTTTTCGGGATATTTCCGGGATCTTTTCGGGTGGGTCCCACCTCCAATTGGACGGTGCAGGTTCACCGGCCAATGAGGGGGTGACACCTCGCATTAGAAATTTGCAGGAAGGTCCCTGTAATTCCATAAATTGCATAATGGTCCTATTTCGGGATTTTGCGTAATTTACGAAATTGTCTGGAAAACACCTGATTCCTGAAAATACTAAAATTCACAGAATTGAAGGGAAAAGCTGTGTGAGGGCCCTGAGGGGGTGGGGGTGAGTCTGGGCAGGGGTCGGGTCTGGTTTCTGGGTGATACGGGCCATCGTATTTATTAATTAATAAATACTACGCACAATATTCTCTAATTATTTAGAGGCAGGTAGGGTCATAATTTTTCTACGGTGTCAATACACTAAATGTAGTATACTCAGTGTAGAAAATTAACGTATTTTTCTCTGGACAAAACGGGTTCATGTTGGCCTCTAATTTCTATTGGAACAGGGATGGGTACAGGTCTGGGAATTAAAATAGGAATTAAATACGGGCATTTGCAACGAGATTTGTGCGTCTCATACGAGGCTCAAAACTGAGTATCTGGGAGTTGCACAAAATGCAGGATAGTAGACTGGCATGTCTAGGAGAGGTATGCGAACTTTGTTCGGGGATAACAGTCAAGATAAAGCTTCAAATAATTAGGTGATGGACACGTGCACAAGTCAATAGGATATGTAAGAAAGATAAATTAAAATATTGCAACAAATCCTAAATTGTGAAAAATATTCCTAAAATACTGGAATCTGGTCGAGGGGGTTTACAATCTACCCAACTTATAAAAATTTCGTCCTCGAAATTAAAACTAAGCCACGGTAGAAGTCAAAGACAGCATAAGATATAATTTAACAAAGTAGTTTATATCTTGGGTTACGAATAGGTTCGAAAACGTTTATGCATGTCGTACTCGCGCTTCCGAGTTGATTCTCCCGGCGCATCATGCTTCCATGCTACGCGGATCAAGGGAATAGACTGGTTCTTCAATACTTTTTCTCGATGATCGAGGATTCCTACTGGTTGCTCTTGATACGACAGGTCTCGGCCTAATGGTGATATCCTCAAAAAGACATGATCGTCCACTTTGTATTCCAAGGGATGATGATGATGATCTGCTCACTGCTTGTCTGTCTTGTACTGCTTGCCAGTGTCCTTGTATTTACTTAACTGTCTCTTCGGTGTTGACCACCAACTCTGGTCACGTGAATCCTTGTCTGGTACAATGCTGACTGGTATACCGTGCAATCTTACGATCTGCCTCAAATAAGTTATGTCTCCATAGCTTCAGAGTAATTACAATGGTTGCAAGTTCTAAATTCTTCCCATGCACTCATAACTGTCTAGATTCATCTGACATTACCTTGCTATCCTGTATTAATACGCATCTCAAACTTTTTCCTGATGCGTCTGTAGATCACATAACTCCTGCTCCGGATGGAATAGTCAATACGGGTGTTGTGGTCAGTCGCTTCTTGAACTCCTCGAAAGCGGCTTGACACTCGTTGGTTCATAGGAATTCTTAATTCGAATAAGTCAACCAAGTCATAGGTACTGCTATCCATTCAGGAGTCAATCCATTATTTATTCAGGTGAAATCCTTTTAGACTCCTGTCAGCAAAATGATACATCCTTTTTCGTAATACTTGAGTTCTGACTTGACCCAAGTTACGGGGCAAAAAGAAAATTTTGTTGTCATAGGGATGTATGTATCAGGATCGTAATTAAACGTAGGTAGGTAGGTAGGTAGTGAAGGGTCATCTAAAGGTAGCACAAATTATATACTGCAATCTAATCTAAAAATAGGGTTTGGTAATTACCCAAGAAATAAACAGAGATGCTACAGAAACAATACACTCTCGTATTTATACTAAGTACGAGATTTCGTCTTTTCGAAATAAGGGAAGACGGAAAACAGTAATCAAGAGTTCAAGGGGGGAGGTAATAGTTTAGAAGTGTGGGGATCAATGCGTTTAAAGAATTCAATGGGAATTTGTCAAGCAGTTGTGGATTGAAATCCTATTTTGGTAATTCCTATTCACATATTCGTATCAGTACAGTTATGTAGCTGATACAATATGCTCAGGCATATCTAGTGGACAAGTACATCTGTCTACTAATCACTATATATCTCAATCCACGTAAAGTAGTTATGTGAAGGGCGAACCAAGTGCACTATGGTTGATCAGACCGTAATACACAGATTCTGAAATGTATTAGTGTAGTACTCCAATAATACATCTCTCAAGAACAAGCTTGATAAGGAATAAGCTTGCAAAACTAGGCTATAATAGCGGCATAAGTCAAGGTAGTATAGCAAATATAAGTAAGCTAGATTATGATGTGAGAAGTATAAAACAATTCATATTCACAAAAAGACAAATCTCTACAATCTCTACAATTATGATTCTAACTCCTTGTCTAAGTCGCTAGTTGACCTAAAAGAGGTATGGTCTTCAAAGTTCTACAATCTTAATAAATATTATAGGTTGTCCGTCTAAAACAGTGATTCCAAGAAAGTCCGCGTAAAGTAGGGATTCGAAGTTGTCTGCGTAATGCAGGAACAAAATAAATTGGCGTAACACATGGCTTCAGAGCTATCCGCGTAAAACAGAGAAGCGTAAGGTAGAGCTTCAGAGCTGTCCGCGTAAAAAGTCTGTGCGTAGAAATCTGCACGTAAAAGTCTGGGTGAAAGTCTGGGCGTAAAAGTTTTACGCTAAAATCTGCGCAAAACTATCTCCTGTGTAAGTCTAGCATTCGTCGTAGCGTAAAGTTGTACGAGAACTCATGAGTTTGTCAGTCAAGTTAGTGAATCCTGACACCTGACAAAAGTACTTGCACAACGATCGAGTGGACGGTTTGTGATGATGATTTGCACGGGGACCCAGGTTGTCGTTTAGTGACTTCATGGGATACAAGTCATATACGCTTGAGGTGAGACAAAATCAGATGTCCCGTCAAAAGCTGTTCCTTTTTGCACAGGGCTCGAGGCGTATCTCTGCGCAGGATTTGGTCGTGTCTGGGGAAAGCTAAGGCTGTAACAAATACTCTTAAATCCTATCCTTATATTCTACGCCTAATCAGGTTACTCTACGCTGGTTATCTATTAGTCAGGAATTATCAGGTTTAAGCAGGGCAGTTACCTACGTGGCTGGCATAATACGTCATACGCAGGATAAGGAAGACTAAGGGCGGCGTAAAGGGGACAAGCTTCTACATGATTTAGCTTTTACGCCAACTAGGCAGGGGTTTGGCTCTTACGCTAACAACGGTCAAATGGGTTTTACGCCAACAAGGGTAAAGAGTCTCTGGCATAAAACTCTGGTTTATCCAAACTTAGGATGGGGTTTCAGTCCTAGTATTCAATCTTAGATTTTCTATTGGTTCCTCTAGACTAGGGTCAATACTATAGTCAAATCTCTAATAATCCTATCTCTAACTAATCCTAGTAGTGTTCATACTATACTCAAGTCATACATAAATACATCGAGGGATAAGGGTAAGTTAATCTATAGGTAGTGATGCTAGGGTTTATTTAGAAAATCAGGAAGGCTAGGGTTCATTAAGTAGTCAGAACTTAATGATGTGTCCTAGTTGTGTTCTTAATAGGAATACTACCCTAAGTATCCTCCTATCAACAGGGATTTCTATATTATAGCAGGGGCTAAACTCAAGAAATTATCAGGGAAGCACATGAATCAAGCAGGATGCAATTATGTAAGTAGGATAGACTGGAAGGAAGATAAGTCATAGTCAATTATGGATGAGATTCTATATTCTAATCCTAGGTGTAGGCTTGCTCGGTACAGTAACGTAACCGAGACAATATGCTCTGACCTGTATGGGCCACCACTAAAAATATGTCACGCCCCAGTCCCAAAATACGTAGGACTAGGATACGTAACCATGCCAGCCGCCCGTATATATGGTAACTCCAATATATGGAAACCATATATACGTGCGTACGCTGTATAATGAACAATAGTTCACCAGTGGTATAATTAATCACAAGTCATAGGGTAATATCTAAATCTCATCCACAGAATATCACATATACAGGAATAACCAATAATCAGGTAACTAGATCACAATAACAAATATCTAAAGAACGACAGTCGAATGGAAACAAATCCACTGCCGAAATAGAATAATAAAAGGAACCAGATACACACCATATAAGAACACCTCTGACAATCACGAGACTCGAAGAGAAGACCTCCTCGGAATATACGTAACATGTCCGGATCTGTGCTCCTGCGAATACTCAAGAAACATATACACCTGGCAGGGGACCAGGTCCTCAGAGGGACATAGCAAGATACAGAAAAATAACATGCCATAATGTAAATACTGAATAAATAAATGGGGTGTGCTAACCATCTAAGTGAATGCAATTTAAAGACCTTGTAGTATGCATGGGAATGCGTGGCTAGACATATGCTGACGTAATTCACCAATCGTCGGGACTGGCTAGTATATGTGTCATATGCCCCCTGACTCAAGGGCACTCCGCAATCGACCATCTCCGAGGAGCATGGTACGAAGGATAAAAACAATCAAGGAGGGGGTGTCCCATACGTCCACTAGTATCTTTCCCGCCCAATATAGATGTACAAGTCGTGAAAACGACGTGGACACCTCCTACTATGATGCAAGTCTCAATAAAATAATCAACTAAGCTAAATACCGTTATACGTGTAGCTCACACCGATGGCCAGTCGAGTATGAGGCACACGTCCCTACATGAACTCACTCTGTGACGTGTAATGATACGTGTCAAGGCCTGGGAAGTTATATCAATAACTTCACAACTTTAGGTGGGTCCACTAGACACTAGGTCAGACACAAGTCCTAACGTCAAAGCCTTCGTTGACTGCACCCGAGTTTTCTCGGACGCGCATATTTATATAATAAATAAACATGTAACTATCAATAACTGAAATCAAACAGTACAACAAGGTAAGGTATACTTGCCTGGCAAGAGAGCTGCAAAATACAACGTCCAGATGTCAAATACCAAGCGTCAGAAACTATGGCCTCAGAATAAATGTCTCCGGATACTGAAGTAAACATCACTAACAGTCTCAAAAAATATCAAATAGCCAGAAAAGTCTGTCCTTAAGTCCAATTTGGACACAAGGGCAAAAATGACAGTTTTTGGTCAAAGCGGGGTCCACATGTGGGCCGCTTTGCACCGAAAAATGTGTCTGGGTCAAAGGTCTCCAAATTCGCCAAACTTAGTGTTAACAAGTCAGGAACGATGATACGAACCCAACGGAACTTCCAGAATTGGATTCCGATGAGCCGATCAAAAAATCGCCCATCAAGTAGAGCCTGTGGGGCCCACGATACGGGATTTTGTCAACGTTCTCAGAATCGAACCAAACTTGGATCACAGGACCAGCGTATTGCTACGAGTCCGATGGCGCAAGTTTCATCTCGATCCGACGTGTGTACACAAAGTTGCAGCGTGTTCCAGAACTGACGGATATGGGGCGGTGTCGGCGGATACGCGTTGATTCCGGTGTGCACGCACATCCAAATCAACTTCTGCGAAATCCCGCACGTCCGTATCAACGGTGCGCACGTTTCGGTAAAGACCGCGTGCGACCAAGTCGTCCCGTTTGGCGGGGCGTACTCAGTTCCGGGGTGAATCGGGTCGTTGTTTTTCCTGTATTTGGATCGCGGTTCACGATTGCCACAGGACGTGATGCTCCGAGCGGGTTGCACGGACACTGAGATGGTTACATAGTCTACACGATGCAACTGACGGAATTGAAATCGGAATTACGAGGAGAGAGATACGAGTACCTGAACAGGGCTTCGGGAAACTGCGTTTCTCGTGTCCGACACGTGTCCGACACGTGTCAGGATACTGTTCACCGAAGCTAGGGTTTGGGTTCTGCTCTAGACGCCGGAGAGTTGCTGCTGACCGGGGTGGCTCGACGAAGGGCTGGGCGGCTCAGGCGAAGTCGGTGGCGGATCGGCCGGGGCTGGGTCGGCCGGATCTCGAGCGGCCACTGCTGCGGGTCGGGGGAAACTTGGTCGGAGTCGGAGGAGGGCAGGAGGAGGAGGTGGAGGAGCTGGGAAGGAGGAGGAGGCCGAGGACGGGCTGAGAGAGGGGAGGTGGAGGCGGCGAGGGGGTCCGGCGAGAGGGGAAGTCGGGGGCGGACGCGGGCGGCTGGGCGGAGGAGAAGAGGGAGAGAGGAAAGGAGGCTAGGAGAGAGGGAAGGTCGGGGGGGCTAGCGAGGGGCTCCGGGCGAGGCGGAGCGGCTCCGGCGGCGGGGGTCGGCTGCCGCTCTGGCGAGGGGGGGGGGGTCGGCTGCGGGCTGGGGGGGTTTATTTGTTTTTATTTTTTCTTTTCTTTTCTTTTTCTTTTATTTTCTTTTTATAGAAAATTATATTATTTAAATATGTAAGAATATCTAAAGATATTTACAAGATATTTTCGGGATATTTTTGGGATCTTTTCGGGTGGGTCCCACCTCCAATTGGACGGTGCAGGTTCACCGGCCAATGAGGGGGTGACACCTCGCATTATAAATTTGCAGGAAGGTCCCTGCAATTCCATAAATTGTATAATGGTCCTATTTCGGGATTTTACGCAATTTACAAAATTGTCGGGAAAATACTTGATTCCTGAAAATACTAAAATTCACAGAAATGAAGGAAAAAGCTGTGTGAGGTCCCTGAGGGGGTGGGGGTGAGTCTGGGCAGGGGTCGGGTCTAGTTTCTGGGTGATACGGGCCATCGTATTTATTAATTAATAAATCCTGCGCACAGTGTTCTCTAATTATTTAGAGGCAGGTAGGGTCATAATTTTTCTACGGTGTCAATACACTAAATGTAGTATACTCAGTGTAGAAAATTAACGTATTTTTGTCTGGACAAAACGGGTGCATGTTGGCCTCTAATTTCTATTGGAACAGGGATGGGTACAGGTCTAGGAATTAAAATAGGAATTAAATACGGGCGTTTGCAACGAGATTTGTGCGTCTCATACGAGGCTCAAAACTGAGTATCTGGGAGTTGCACAAAGTGCAGGATAGTAGACTGGCATGTCTAGGAGAGGTATGCGAACTTTGTTCGGGGATAACAGTCAAGGTAAAGCTTCAAATAATTAGGTGATGGACAGGTGCACAAGTCAATAGGATATATAAGCAAAATAAATTAAAATATTGCAACAAATCCTAAATTGTGAAAAATATTCCTAAAATACTGGAATCTGGTCGAGGGGGTTTACAATTTTGATTACAGCTTATATGTATTCGAGTCGGACCCGAGTTTGGTCGAACGCGTAGCTGGCATATCGCATATTCCTGGTCCTATATATTTTGGGACTGGGACATGACATATTTTTATGGTGGCCCATACAGGTCCGATTTAAATCGTCTTGATCATCTGACTGTGCCAAGCGAGCCTGCAAATTAGGAATAGATATTATGATTTATTGTTGAATAGGATCTCAATCCATAATCGATTTTAAAAACTCACTTCGTATATAATTATCGCCCTTGGACTTCCAATTTATAATCGTTCAATTTTCGTCAATATCGTTATCATTGTTTCTCATCTCCTATTATTTCGAAAAGACGAATGCTCTAGCCTGATGGTTCCCTCCAGAAGAAGATCGTAGTCCAGACAACAAAAGACAAAATTTGTGTAATTATCTCTGAGAGGATTGTTACCCTCAGTAGGATAGGCTGATTGGTTCTTTTAGATGCTAGAACTAGTATGAAAGTTTAGCAAGAGAATTGGACCCAGTAGTACCCTACCCATACTTGAGATAACAGTAATTTGGGAAGTACTAGGAGCTAGAAAGATTGATGATCATAACCCTCTAGAATAATTTATGGAAATGCATAGCCCGATGCTAGAACTTAGTGGTTGTATATGATGGAGATACTAGGAATGATATTAGAAAATGGTAAGGATAAAATTTTAGGCCCTCACTTGGAAGATAATGATCTGATTCCAGAAATTCTAGTATGTGCTTGGGTAATACCATTAATGTACTATGTGACTTGGAGAGATAAATAACGAAAAGAAGAAATTTGAGAAATACAATTGTAGGAATAAATTTGAGAAGAAGAGTAATTATACATTAGGCAAGAATTTTTTTTCTTTTGAGGATTGATGTTGAAAACATAACGGTAGAATTTATTATGAGGTTTAGTCTAGACTATGACATCGTCCTAGCATGATTTGGTTGAGCCAATACCACACGACACTAGAATTGTCGACGTGGCTGCACTATATTTAGACCACCAGATTACCCTGAGTTTGAGTTTCTCCGGGGAGCCCAGGAGCTTGGGGCCCATATACCTTAGTGACACACAATGCAAAAGGTGAACCAGTGTACCCCCGCATTATATCAGAGTTTGAGGATGTGTTTCTAGAGAATCTTCCAGGCCTGCCACCTGACAGAGAGGGGGAATTTGCTATAGAGTTGACTCCAAGAGCCGAGCCAGTTATTTTTTCGTCTTCAGACTACCACCGATAGAGTTGGTTGAGTTGAAGGTCCATAGTAGAGGATCTCTTAGACAAGGGTTTTAGTCGGGCTAGTATTTGTCCATAGGGAGTACCCATCTTATTGTACCGAATAAGGTCGGGATGGTACGTTTGCGTATCAATTATAGGGTGTTAAGTGCTGTAACGATAAGGAACAAGTACCCTATGCCATGCATCGATGATTTATTTGAATCAGCTAAGTGACGCATATGTATTCTTGAAGATCGATCTCAGATCAGGATATCATCAGATCAAGGTACGAAAAGAGAATATTCCGAAGATGGCTCTTTGGATAAAGTATGGATACTATGAGTTTCTAGTCATACCTTTTGGTTTAACCAATGTGCCAGTAGTATTTATGAGCCTGATGAACAATATTTTCCACCAGTACTTAGATAAGTTTATGGTGGTATTCATCGACAATATCTTGGTATATTCCAAGAGCCAGGAGGAGCACGAGAGACATCTCAGGATTGTATTGGAGACGCTGAGGCAGGAGAGGCTGTATGCCAAGCTCAGCAAATGAGAGTTCTGCTTGGATAGAGTACCATTCCTGGGACACATAATCACCGAAGATGGACTATCAGTTGACCCAGAGAAGATTTCTACAGTTGAGACATGGCCAACCCCTACATTAGTTACAGAGATTAGGAGTTTTCTCGGACTTGTCGGATATTATCGGAGGTTCGTAAAAAAATTCTCGAGGATTGTTGCGCCTATGACGCGACTGACATGTAAAAGCGAGGAGTTTATCTGGACCGAAGAGTATCAGATGGCTTTCGATGAGCTGAAGAAGCGTCTGACATCAGCACCAATTTTGACACTACCTTCAGGATCAGGAGGATTTGTAGTGTACAGTGATACGTCTGGGAGTGGATTAGGATGCGTACTGATGTAACACGGCAAAGTGATAGCCTACGCATCGAGACAGCTGAGAGTTCATAAAAAAAACTATCCGACGCACGACCTAGAGCTAGCTGTAGTGATATTTGCACTATAGCTATTGCGACACTACCTTTTTGGAGAGCGTGTTGAGATTTACACAGACCATAAAAGTCTAAAGTATGTCTACACTCAGAAGGAGCTCAATATGAGACAGAGGCGCTGGCTAGAGTTGATGACAGATTATGATATCGAGTTATAGTACCACCCTAGCAAGGTGAATGTAGTAGCAGATGCCTTAAGCAGGAAGCCCATGGCCTACTTTTTGACAACCCAGAGGCAATTGCTAGAGGATCTCTAGGAGTTGGGGATAGAGATTGTATTGCCAGGCATGGATGGACAGATGTCCAGTCTCGAGGTTCAGTCTACATTGATTGAGAGGATCAAGGCAGCCCTGCCTACAGATACGAGATTTAGACGACTGCTAGAGAGGATAGAGGCCGGCATGCAGACGGAACTCAGGATTTATGAAGATGGAATATTAAGGTATGGAGATCGCCTATACGTTTCGAGTGGCGAGCTACGCCAGGAGTTGATGACCGAGGCTTATAGCTCAATTTATTCTATTCATCCCGGGGGTACGAAGATGTACCGAGATTTAAGACAATAATACTGGTGGCATGGGATGAAGAAAGAGATTACAAGATTCGTGACGAGATGCTTGGTCTGTCAGCAAGTCAAGATTGAACATCAGAGGACTGCAGGACTATTGCAGCTGCTTCCCATTCTCGAGTGAAAGTGGGAACACATTACCATGGACTTCGTCACAGGATTCTTGCGGAGCCCTAGCGGGAAGGATGCAGTTTGGGTTATCGTAGACAGACTCACCAAGTCTGCACATTTCTTGCCCTTCAGGGTTGGGCAGTCCACGAAGATATTAGCTGACATGTATATGAGGCAGATAGTACGACTACATGGAGTGCCTGTCAGCATTGTATCAGATCGTGATTACAGATTCACGTCATATTTTTTGCAAAGTATGCATGAGAGTCTAGGAACTCGTCTCAAGTTCAGTATTGCATATCATCCACAGACCGATAGCCAGTCAGAGCGCACAATACAGATACTAGAGGATATGTTGAGAGCGTGCATAATCGAATTTGGAGGATCTTGGGAGGACTATTTACACTTGGTAGAATTCTCCTACAATAACAGCTACCGGGCTAGCATACAAATGGCACCTTATGAGGCACTGTATGACAGAAAGTGTAGGTCACCGGTAGATTAGAGTGACGTGGGAGAGCGTCAGATGCTTGGTACAGAGTTGGTGACACAGACAGTAGAGAAAGTCAAGCAAATTTAGAGCCACCTGCGTGCAGCACAGGACAGACAAAAATATTGGACAGATGCGCACTACAGACCTTTGGAGTTCAAGGAAGGTGACTACGTATTTTTGAAGATATCACCTACTCTTGGTACCATCAGATTCGGAGGCAGAGGCAAGCTGAGTCCGAGGTACATTGGACCTTTTGACATCTTGGAACGAGTTGGCAAAGTGGCTTATCGTCTTGCATTGCCTCCATCCTTAGAAGGAGTGCATGGCGTATTTTATGTATCATAGTTGAGGAGATACGTGGCAGACCCTAGCCACGTGCTTGATCATTCGGAGATTACAATCAGACCCAGTTTATCTTACGTAGAGCAGCCAGTGGAGATACTCGACCACAGTGAGAAGACTTTGAGAGGTCAGACTATTCGACTGGTCAGAGTTGCATGAAAGCATCATTCGCTAGGTGAGTCTACCTGGGAGCGTGAGGATTCTATTCGATAGTGTTTCCCATATTTGTTTGAGGACCAAGGTACGAATTTACGTACCATATTTGATTACCAGTTTGCCTTTAAATTCTCATAGCTATTATCGTGTTTTACTTTTAATTTCGGGGATGAAATTTTTTTAAGTTGGAAAGGATGTAAATCCCCTCATTTATTTCTATAGATAGTCTGATATGGGTTAGAAAATTTTGGTTTAGCAGCAGATGATTGAGGTTTAGAGTAAGGTTACAGATGTCTGATTTTTAATTAAATCCTTGGCGCGCCCTACCGTTTTTGTAATATTTGGAGCCCAACATCAGCCTATAAATTTCACCTTATTCTTGCATTCTAGACTTGACACGCCAATTTAGGCGCTAGACTTTTCCCGTCTCTCAAAATCATATTTTCTTGTGCTCTAATTTAATTGCACAATTTTTCGTAACCGAAATCCATATTTAATCATGTGTCGCACACCTGTGTCATTGCCATCAATTTTGAGCCACCAACTCAACCCATTGAGCCGGACCAATTAAAGGGTCCAAGACTGACTACAAGCCTACACCATTCTTGACTTTGAGTCACTCTAAATTGAGACCCCAGGTGCCCCCATTTAATTTAAGAGCTCATGACATTTTTATTCTAATTAAATTGGGGATACCAACTTTAACTAATCCCATTTTAATCCCATTTTAATTCCATTATCCTTTTCATTAAGCCCATGCAAAACACACAACACCCCCTCACCCTACAAAATACTAAACACCAATTCTTCCACAAAATTTCCATCATTTTATGTGTTTGTGCTAATTCCCAAAATTAAGGGGCTTAGTTGCAAAAGTTGCACTAGGTGGCAATACCCCATTGGTTCAAGCCAAATGGCGAAGCCCTCCAATCTTTGACTAGTCAACACACCCTCCCATAAATAAAATTCTCCATGAAAAATCCTCACCATCCATTCAAAAAAGGGAGCATCATCACCACACATTTCCAATCCGACATCCTTATAAAATGTCTCTTCCTACACTCTTTCCCAAGTAGGCCCTAATCCCCACACTTGGGAAAACACACTAGCTTCTCTCTCCTCCCTCTTCTACATACTCAATAGTAGTATTTTTTCTTTATTCCATACTTCCTTTCTTCTTCCTTTCTTCTTCTTCTTCTTCTTCTTCTTCTTCTTCTTCTTCTTCTTCACTTCTCCAACTAAACCGATCCCGGCCAACCACCACCCGGCCGACCCTCAACTCCGACCGGCCCTCACCCGCTCCGGCCACCCCCCGGTCGACACCCCCCCACTGCCTCCAGCGGCCACCACCACCACCACACACCAACGCCACCTCCACTCGCCCGGAGCTGCACTCGACGACCGGCCTCTCCACCACCACCCGCTGCAACTCCCTCCTTCTCTGGCGAGCTACCACCACCGTGGCTGAGCTCCATCACTTCCACCACCACTCCTCCGGCGAGCCTCGACCACTCCACCACCTTCTCGACCGCTCGGCTCCCTCCAAATTGCTGCTATTGCAGTCGACCATCAATCGAGCCACCACGCGTCTGCTCTGACGGCCAACCCCTCCTGCCAGTACCACCTCTCCTCACCTCTTGCTCGCCACCTTCCTCTTCGACGGCTGCCAGTACCACCACCACCATCATCACCTCCTTCCTCTTCGATCATCATCATCTTCTTCATCATCACCACCAGCTCCATCCCATTGGTCGGCCTACATCTCCACCGCGACTACCCTACCTGCTCCGATCAGCAACCACCCTCGTGCCACTGTACGCCGTCGAGGTAGCCTCTTCCCCAGCTCCCTGTTTAAATCTAAAGTTGTCTATTGCATGGTTAGTCTATTATTGTGTTTTGTATATTGTTATGTGTAATTTAGTTAGTCGGGGTTAGGGTTTTAGAGGTTTAAGTATGCATTGAGTTAGGGTATGATATTATGTACTTTATGCACTTGAAGGCTGTGAATGATAAATAATAAGTTTAGGGTTATGAATGCTAGGTATGGGATTTTAGGGTATTATTCCTGTATTATATACATATTGAATACTGATGATGAGCAGTTTAAAAGGTTGTGAAATGATGTTACGATATTAAAATATTGAACATTATTGAGGTACAGATTTAATTATCATAGAATGATATTGTAATATCAAAGTATTGGTTAATATTGAGAGCTAATATTTAATGATAAATTTATTTGAGGAGTGGCTATTGGGAAGCGGTGTTCAAATAATTTACTGGCTGAATTTATAATCGAGGATTTTGATAATTAATAATTATTTATTTTGAGGATGATATTTAAATATGCATGATAATGTCTGGGAATACCAGGAGGAATTTGAGATTTGATCAGGTTTTGATTAACTGAATATTGTGATGAATATAGTAAGATTGAGGTTGGGTTTGATGATATTGTATAGATGATTAATTTGATTTGCTGTAACTTACCATTAGTAAACCTTGGTCAACCCTCTAGCATCGTATCCCTGTGAGTTATAGCTGAGTCTGAGCATATGTTTAGACGTGTGTCACATCCCTGTTTTCCACGTGATAGTTTATTGATTGAGTTTGTATCTCGACTCTAGGTACTACGGGACCTGCGGACTTGGATGTTGTACCGGATCCCCATCTTCAGCAGCCGGATGCAGGCAAGTGTACCTTGCCACCCTGTATTTTAGTTACCAGATATTTATTATTTTATTATATACATTGTGTGCGTGTTTGATTAGAATTGTTACTTCACGTCCGGATCATAGCCGGGTGCAGACGTTCGTCGGTAATGTCTAGTAACGAATGATAGATGATTCACAATGCCTTGATGTATGTACCTGTGTATATCGTAACCCTAGGACACATTCAGACAATATCATCGTGCCAGATTTCATGTATCCTGATATTGATATCATGACCGAAACCTGGGATGACCTAAGGGTCACGTTGATTGATAGTTACTCCAGTATGACGAGACTGCTAGATAGAGGTTCAGGTTTAGTGCACCATCGTTGACCGCTTGGGATGGGGAAGACAGTTACTAGACGTTTGGGCTCCTCTGCATGCGCTTATATATGTATATGTCCTGTTGATGTAGTGTTCCTATATCCGGAGTAGTAGTATCACCCGTGTGACTCTGTGATCGGAGCTACGGTACACCCCGTGTATCTCTGTGTTCGGAGCTACAGTTTTATTTTGGACAGCCCACGCATTGTACATTATCTTCAAACTGTGTCTCACTTAGGTGGTTATGCTAGATTACACCGTCGTTGTACTTGTACTTTCTGTTGTACCTTGGCATATTGTATTTTTGTATCTTGTTACGTCCCTCTAAGGACCTGGTCCCCTGCCAATTTTGCCGCATAGACGATTACGGAGCATTTGGAGTTACTGATGGAGTTGCTTATCTTACGGGCATTGGTACCAGGTACTCATATCATTTCTATCGGCATTATGGTTACTTTATTCATATTGATTATTCATCTGCTATTGTAGCCTAGTTTTTATAGACTCATCTCATCTCGAGTCTATTCGAGTTTGTGTGTTTACTGGATGGTTGACTGTAGCACATGTAGCTCATTCTTGGGTATTTTTGTTCATTGTGGATTGAGATATAGATGCTTATTTTTACTGGATTATTCAGATAGTGACCATTTTGATTACAGCTTATACGTATTCGAGTCGGACCAGAGTCTGGTCGAATGCGTAGCTGGTGTGTCGCGTATTTCTAGTTCTATATATTTTGGGACTGGGACGTGACACACGCATCTGAGCATGTACTCCTTGGAGCACGACATAGTCCTGCAACTGCATACATAGGTCATTACCACCTATGCAGTTGTAGAAGCATGAAAAATATGCTGGAATGATCTACGCAGCATCTCGATACAGAGCAGCGTAAGCAGAGGCCTTCGAAGCCATCCAACGTAAAAACAGGGTTCTGCATCGCCTCCATGGCGTAAAACCCAGCCGCTCTCAAAGCAGCGTTAAAGCGTACGAGGAACGCTTCGTCTTCCCCGAAATGAACCTGTCAAGTCACGCGGTGAACCTGGCCTCTGACTCCTGACAAAAAGTACTGCACGGCTACCCAGACGACGGCTAGAAACGATGGCAGACCCCTCGGGACGCACCCCGCAGTATGATGGCGGTTCTCTGCATTTAATGCAGAGAATTTGGTTAAATATCACCAGACCGTCGCCTACCAAAATCCCCCCAGCGTAAACCGCTCTATCGCGTACAAGGGAATATGCTGCCTTGTTTACACAGGCAAACAAGAGCTGTTTCTCGCTCCGCAGTAAGGCAAACCGCTGCCACGTCAAAAGCTGCACTTCGTACGGGGCTCGAGGCACGTCTCTACGTCTAATTGCACAGAGCAGTGACAGTTTTCCTCAAGGCACGTCTCCGCGACGGATGCACAGAAGGGCTGCAGACCTTCAAAAATACGTCTCCGCATTTAATGCACAAGATGATGACAAATCTCTGTAGAAGAATTGATTACATCTTCGAAAGCCGTAATTCCGGCTAAGACGTCCGCATCAGCACTTCGACATGGTACGCAGTGGCTTCTACGCCCGCTCAGGATCAGTGCTCCCTCGGCTTCCAACGCCCTCTCGGTCTCTACGACTATTCGGCTCCTATGCCCATTCGGCTTCTATGCCCATTCGGCTCCTATGCCAATTCGGCTTCTATGCCCATTCGGCTTCTATGCCTGTTCGGCTTCTATGCCTACTCGGCTTCTATGCCTATTTTGGCTTCTACGCCAAGGTGACAGTCGCTTGGCTTTTATGCCAACCTCTGCTACACAAGGGATACCTACCTACGTGGCTTCTACGCCGTGATCTTCGTAGCAGATATACGCGTTTTGTCCCCTTAGTTGGACACGCGTCACATGCTCACTCAAAAGGTCATTTACACGCAGGCATTGGTTATTTTAAATCGTTGTGTAAAAGGGTGCTGTACTGTCCACTCCTCGGTTGTTACACCGACGGAGTGGTCACTGTCACCAAAACTCTATAAATAGAGACCCCTATCAATGGGGAAAAAGGTCAAAAAATTAGAAACTCGAAGATCGGACAAGGTCATCGAACCAGAGATCAAGGAGGAGAGATAAAGAGAGAGAGAGGAGAACCCAAAGCTCGGGCAAGGAACAGGGAGCGACGACCTTCAGCATCGCGCATCCACCCTCCTTTGCAACCTCCGAAGCTGCATCCTGTCTTCCACGGCACTTCTTCAACATCGTGTAGTCCAAGGGCTAAAGTGATCGACCGCAGATCAGACACCTATAGCAATTTATACCCAGATTAAATAAATTGTACTCCCACATCCTCGTATAGGATTACATAGTACAAGTTTGTTTGTAAACCAAAGGGCGCGGGCCTCTTATAACCCTGTCATTGAAATACACTTTCATTCTTTCGTTTAATACCACAAACAAGATGGCGACTCTGCTGGGGACATCTTTCTCTTCTGACGAGGAAGTAATTGCTCAACACGATGCGGTATCTGTAGGAACTGTGAAGAAGACACTGGTCGTTCAGTTCAACCAGTCTGCCTACGAAGACATGCTTCGGACTGGGGGTAGCTCTCATTCTCTTTCCGTCCAAGATAGCAGGAAGCTACGCAAAGTGTGGATGCCCAAGACATCCTCCGCCGTTCCTGTGGACTCTCCAATCTCTCCAACCAATGAGGTGGTAGCATCGCTCCCTCTGTGCCCCGCACGTAAAATTCAGTCTCCCGCTACGCGCGGTACAGACAAAACTTCTGACAAAGCCTCAGCACTAACCCAGGAGTATCATCTGCGCTCCACGCGCAGAAATCAGTCTCCCGCTACGCGCGGTACAGACAAAGCTTCTGGCAAAGCCTCAGCGCTAACCCAGGAGTATCCACTGCGTTCTACGCGCAGAAATCAGTCTCCCGCTACGCGCGGTACAGACAAAGCTTCTGGCAAAGCCTCAGCGCTAACCCAGGAGTATCCACTGCATTCTACGCGCAGAAATCAGTCTCCCGCTACGCGCGGTACAGACAAGACCTCTGATGGTGCCTCAACACCAAATCATAAGTACAGATCACGCTCTACGCGCAAAATGACATCTGACCTTTACGGTGAACCAGACGAGCGCGGCGATCCCCGCAAAGGAAAGCAGGCAGGTGAATATTCAACTACTGGGCCTTTACGCCAACAAAAGAATAATCTACCTACTCTCCGGATTACGCGAGAAGTTAACGGCCAACTAAGAGCCTCTTCAGCCTCACGCCAGACGAAGCGAACCTCCAGATTATGCCAGGCACGGTCCCTCGGCATAAAACAAACAAAATGGCGGCAATGCGACCGCCCCGGACACCACTGGGGGTACAGATCAAGATGCATCCTGAAGACGAGAAGTACAATGCCTTCCGGACACCACTGGGGGTATATTGCTATACGGACATGCCCTTCGGGCTAAAGAACGCTGGGACTATGTACCAACGGGCTATGAGTAACATATTCCGTGGGCATTTACGCAAAATAGTGGAATGCTACGTAGACGACATAGCCGTCAAAAGTTGCCTCAAAGGTGATCACATCCAAGACCTGAGGGCAGTATTCGAATTGATGCGCCAGCATCAACTCAAGATGAACCCCACAAAGTCCTTTCTGGGTGTATCCAGTTGCAAGTTCCTGGGATTCGTCATTACCACCAAAGGCATCGAAGTAGACCCTGACAAAGTCCAAGCGATCACGGCAATGCGACTGCCCCGTAATCTGAGGGAACTCAGGGTGTTCCAAGGACGTCTGGCTTATATCCGGCGGTTCATATCCAACCTCTCGGGGAGATGTCAGCCCTTCTTTCATCTCATGAAGAAAGGTGTATCCTTCATATGGGACGAAACCTGTCAGCAAGCGTTCGAGGATATCAAACGCTACCTAACCAGCCCGCCAGTTCTGGTGCCTCCCGTCGTGGGAAAACCATTCTTGCTGTACGTACGGGCAATGGATCATTCGCTAGGAGCTCTCCTCGCACAAAAAAATAATGCGGGTCATGAACAGGCTATCTACTACCTTAGCAGAATGATGGTCGGGGCCGAATACCGGTACAACCCAGTGGAGAAGGAATACTTGGCTCTGATGTTCGCTGTCCAGAAAACGCGGCACTACGTCACCGGCCAAACTATTCATATCATCTCCAGGATCAACCCCCTCCGAGTGCTGATGAGCAAGCCAAGTGCCCTCAACTCCCGACTCGCAACGTGGGCGATGCTGCTGACACCATACGACATGGTGTACATCCCACAGAAATCTATCAAAGGCCAAGCGCTGGCCGACTTCCTAGCGGCTCATCCGATCCCGGAGACCTCCAAACTATACGAAGACATCCCCGATGAAGTTGCAGAATGTAACTTCGCAAGAAAAAGCGACGTATGGCAACTGTTCTTTGATGGCGCCTCCAGAACCGGTCCTAAAGGAAACATCGTTACAGGAGTGGGAGTCGTCCTAGTTACCCCGGATCAACTCATCATCTACCGAGCATACTCTTTTAGCGAGCCCTGCTCCAACAACGTGGCATACAACGCTCTACTAATTGGGCTCCAAGTTGCTACGGAACTGGGGGTAGAATCCCTGGAGGCTTTCGGTGATTCTCTGCTCATCGTCAATCAAGTCAGGGGAATATACGAAGTCCGTAATCCAGACCTCATCCCCTATCACCGGGCGACAATCGAGATAGCCATGATGTTCAAAGGGTTCTTCCTAGAGCACGTACCTCGATCTCAGAATCTGGAAGTTGACACCCTGGCCAGCTTGGCCGCAGACTTAGCCGCTCCTATAAGAAGGCAAGATTCGGTAATCCTTCTTAACAGAGATTTGTTCTGTGTGAAGAACAGCTGTCACATAGAACGCAGCTACGCTGTAAACGCCGATCCTCCTACAAGAGATTGGACAAGTCCTTTCATAGATTTCGTGGCATACGAAATCTTACTGGAGAACCCCAAGGAAGCAGTATCCGTCAAGAGACGATCGCTACGCTTCTACTTCGATGCATCTTCACAATGCCTGTATCGCCGGACCTACGACGGACTGCTGTTGAGGTGTCTCTCTGGCACCGAAGCACAACAGATTATCCGTGAAGCTCACGACGGCGTATGCGGAGCGCATCAACCCGGGCCTAAGCTACAGGATCGCATCAGGAGGATGGGCTATTACTGGCCGACCATGATCGCAGATGCAATACAGTATGCAAAGCATTGCAGAGCCTGTCAGGTTCATGCAGACTTCATACATCAACCGTCGGAACATCTACATCCTACGGTCGCATCCTGGCATTTCGAAGCATGGGGAATGGATATCATCGGTCCTATTCACCCATCGTCTTCCAGGGGTCACCAGTTCATATTGGCCATCACGGATTACTTTTCCAAATGGGCCGAAGCAATCCCCCTCACTGAGGTAAAGGCATCCAACGTGGTCAGCTTCATCAAACATCATGTCATCTATCGCTTCGGGGTACCCTGGAGGATAATTCACGACAATGGGCCCCAGTTCATTAGCCAAACGTTTCATCGGTTTTGCGATAAAAACCGGATACACAATGTTGCCTCCACGGCATACTATCCAGCTGCTAATGGTTTGGCGGAAGCTTTCAACAAAACCATTATCAAACTCTTGAAGAAGTTTGTCTCTTCAAACAAGAGAGACTGGAACGAAAGGCTGGGCGAATGCCTCTGGGCATACCGCACAACGGTATGAACGCCGACGGATTGTACCCCATTCTCGCTGGTCTACGGGAGTGAAGCAGTTCTTCCCATTGAAATTCAGATCCCGTCGCTCAGAATAGCCGTGGCTAATGAGCTGACTCAAGAAAAGAATGACCTCTTAAGGCTTCAGGAGCTAGAAGGATTAGACGAGAAACGCCTCCAAGCTCAACAGCGCATCGCGCTCTACCAAGGACGCATTTCCAGGGCTTTTAACCATAAAGTAAAGGAAAGGGTATTCAAAGTCGGCGAGCTGGTTCTAGCAGTAAGAAGGCCGATGATTTTAACTCACAGAAGTAAAGGCAAATTCTAGCCCAAGTGGGAAGGCCCTTATGTGATCGAGACAATGTTCTCGAACGGCGCCTACAGGATAGCCCAGCCTAACGGGGACCTATTAATGGCTCCCATCAACGGCAAATTCCTGAAAAGATACTACGCTTAATTTCCCCCTGCCCAGGCGGAACATAACGAGAATCTCAATTCTGACGAAACTACTCCAAGAAGAGAAACTAGTTAGGTCATATCCTATCATGTCTATACGACCTCGGAATAGATATATCCTGCTAAAGAGGTTTATCGAGAGTATGTCAGGTCCATACTACCTCTGATATCCCCCTCACCTAAAAAAACTGTCATTTATATTCCGAAATGACGGGTCCACCACAGTCAGAAAAGAGTTGCTTTTATTCATTCCCAGAAGGAGGCAAAATTACATAAGGAAAGATACATCAAGATGGCGGAGTAATCAGATCACGAATCTGCCGCCCCAGTGCAGCCATCCCCTCCTCCCTAAAGGCCAAGGCATCGGCGCGAGCCCGCTCCAGCGGTGCCTCGGGGGTATGCGTAAGGGTCAGGTTAGCCCTTGCCCGAAGACAGCCCGCACGGGCAGCTTCCGTACGGTCCAGATCCCGTCGCGCTTCACTCAGTCGACCAATCGCTACCTATGAACCTGCCAACGACTGGGAGGCCCACTCCTCTGCCCGAGCAAGTTTTTCCCTCAGCTTGGAGACCCTCGCTGCATTTCCTTTATGCTCGGATCGACACTGCATCTCAACAGCAAGAGCTTCTTCCACTACAGCCTTTCTCCTATCTATCTCCAGCGTGTGCTTCTGGATAGAGTTGTCTAGACTTGCAAGCTTGGTAGCGAGCCGCTCAGCCATGAGGTCGAATCGAGCCTGGACATCAGCATCAAGGCTGGCCTCAGCCCGCTGCAAATATTCGTTAACGGGTTGCTCTAAACCATTAACCACCGCCTCCAGAGCGTCAGCTACTCCAGGATTGCCAAGCCCCCTGACAACCTCGATCGAAAGCTGAGAAGTCTTCTTCAGGAGCTCGAAGTCAAGTTTCTTCGCCAACACCATCGGTATCATCATTTGTAAACCGGTGTAGACAAGGCTGGTATGCTGCTCAGTCAATGCGACTAGACCCGACTGAACGTCCGGAGTAACCGCGATGCTAGTAACTCCCTCTCCAGGGACGATTGCAGACGAGGTAGCCACCGCCTCGACGTGCGGCGCGGCCGAAAAAGGTGTGACGGCAACGATCGAGGTCATCGGCATACTCGCGAAAGGCGAGGTCGCGATAACAGGTTCGTCCCCCTCCTGAGACGACAAAACCTCTCCAGGCGAGCTGGCCCCCGAAGACACTTCTGCCTCAGAATAGGTGCCTCCACATCTTCACTAGGAGCCAACGGCATATACGACGCGTCTGCACCTGATGTGGCTAAACCACGCCTTAAGTACGCAATACGACCTGTCATGCCTGGAGAAGGAGGTGGGTCGACCGACATCGCCAAAAGTTCGGTCAAGCCTTCCCCAAGACGCGGTCGAGGTTCGTCAGCCGGAGTCTCGCCAAGCGCGCTCGCTGACCCAGAAGCAACTTCCCCCACTGCTGACCTCGGGAAAGATTCTTCCATCTGCATCGGCCACGTGGGTAATCCCGCTCCGCTGCTTGAAGCAGCCACAGCGATAGCAACCTCTAGCGAGGACTCCCCGGTGCCACCAGCCGGAGCTGTAGAAGGTCCCTCTCTAAAAGGCGAGGAACCTCCAGCCAAAGATTCATCCCTGATATAGGAAGGTGCCGACTCACTCACGAGAGCCTCAATACCAGGAATGCGGAGAGGACGAGCCACCGTCTCCTTCCTCCTCTTACGAAGGGAAGCTTCCTTCGGAGCAGAAGCCCATCGCTTTCCAGAGGAGACTATCAAAGCCCCCACCGGCGCAGGCACTGCAGACCTCGACAACGACACCAGGAGCTCATCCGGAGTACCAGACTCCTCGCCCTCGTCAGAAGAAACCGAGGGGACTTCGACTCTTCCCCCAGGCTTGGCAGAAGGCACTCTAAAGCTTCTCCGCATGTCGAAATCGTGATGAAAGATGTTAATCGCCACATAAAACTGGGCGTAAGAGTGAAGGAGGCGCAGCTCCGTGGAGGTTGTAACGACCGGCACGATAAAAATTACCCCCGTGCAACCCATGATAAAATATCGCCACCCTCTAGCTCCATCAATGAGTCCGCCCCTGGGCCTGAAGCTAGTGACGGCGTTACCCACGTGCAATTGATCGTACCCGAACTGCCTGGCAAATCGACTAGGCAAATAGGGCTCGAAGAAGCAATAGTCTTCGCTTCTATACAGCAGATGGGATGGTCTGATACAGACCAACCAATTAAAAGCCTCCGGAGAAAGAACGGTCTTCTCTCCACCTGAATCCTCAAGCCACACCCCGGATTGGTTGCGATGTACCGGAGGGGGAGTACAGAGGATCTTCCAGCCGTGGCTGAGGTTCAACACTAACCGACAGTCTAAAACTGTGTTCACATTCCAGGTAGAATCCCTGTAATTCAACAGGAATATGCCCCCTGAGCTGCTGCCGGAACCGGGAGACATCACCCGGGGGTTGTGGAGAATTAACCAACCCATCAGATACAGGTATGGCAATTCCACCCTGGAAAAACTCTCACGCCGAGCTTCATCGACGAGCAACCCATCGGTCATGGCCCTCAGGCCAGCCTGAATACGGCACACCATGGCAGGAAGCAGGCCCAGTCTTGCCCCAAACACCAGGCGCACTGCGGGCCACAGGATGTTCCGGTGAATTCGATCCGCAGACGCGATACCGGGCACTACCACTCGACGCAGCCATATGGAGAGGAAACCAGCCAGCTGGGCTTCCTTAGATAGAGGCCTGCGACAGCGCCTCAAGTAACTGTGGGCCTTAGTGCCTTCGAGGTATTTTCCTACCCCCTCAACGAGAATCTGATCGGGAGCCTTGGCGTCCTCCATAAGAGCCTCGAGCACCTGGGCACTAAGGACGCTTAAGCAGTTTACGGGCTCATTCTTACCCCCCGAAGCTTTCTCCGACTTGGCGGCCCTAGCCCGATGGAAGAAGAGGTAGGATATCCACTTAGTGGTATGGGCCAAATCAGAGGGCTCGTCATAAAAAGCGGTGCACGCGAAGTACTGACACATCAGCTCCTGATATACTTCCGCCACCCGAGGGTCCAAATCCCCCAACTCCCGGTTGGTGGGGACATACTCTTCATATGGGGTATCCCCATCGGCAGTCTCGAGACAACTGCCATCTCATGGAGGGCCAATCCCAACTCCCCCAGTGGAGTGGCGAAAGTCCCGGTGAGCGGAATATACCGCTCCATCAGTGCCAAGAACAAATTAGCATTGGGAGGCAACCCAACACCCGTCGCGCTCACAGCGGCGTATAGTCCAATGTCCTCCAGCTCTCTTCGGAAGTGCGACAAGGCCCAATCAACTAGGCATCTCCATCGGGAGTTAGTTGGGGTGATCCACCCGTTGCACCGAGGATTCTCCTTGGGGTATACCCCACCTCGACTCATGAAGTCGTTGCAGAAGGTCGACAATTGGACAGGCTGGATCACCGAGCTATCTTCACTCGGGACATTACCCGGGCACAGACCCCGGAACAGCGTCACAACGCCAGAGGGGCGACTGACAAACGACCCCTGGTCAGCTCCTTTCAGATGAAAGATCTTCCCAGGCTTCCCGTGAAGATCAGGAGTCAGCTTCCACGACATCTTCCTAGGATGCGTCGCATGGGAGAAAGCCGAGATAGGATAATACCTCGGCATCGTCGGCAGATACAAGACCAAATTCCCGGCAGGGAAGACCCAAGGCTCCCTCTTGGGCTTCGTCTGGGACTGTTTATCGATCATGTCCCCAAAGAGGAAAGCCGGCTTTATGTACTGCTCCCCGTCTACATGTGTCAAGGGTTCGCCATTGATCATGCTCAACAACATTCGCTCACCCTGGGCCGATATCAGAAACTCCCTGCCCTCAGGGTACTGGGGTCCAGAGATGGGAAAGGCCACATGGGACAGATCCTCCAGGTAGTTCGATTGCAGCATCCCGGCAGCGGAGCCCATCACCTCAGCCAGCGGAGACTCACCTAAGTCAACTACAAAGGTGCAAGGAAAATAGGTCATTGCAAATCCTACACAAATGCGGACCAAAAGAAAGCGACAGTCTGTGCTTTACGCCAAGATTGCGCAAATCTGGTCTCTATACGCCGGAAGTCTCCTCCGAAAGCGTAAAATTCAAAATTTACGATATACCCCGATTTTTGTCAGCCAGAGCTTTTACGCTCGGAGCTACGAAAATATGGAGTTCTTACGCTGGCACATTAGAAATGTGGGCGTAAAAGATGAAAACGTCTCCGTGCATCATCTTCCTCAAAAGAGGCTATCAGCACAGAAGACGACCTAGCGCGGTCACGTTCAACGTGTGCGAAGGATTTTTCGTCGTTTGTGTCATCCCAAAAGGCTCTACCTCTAAAGCCGGGTACGCTGCTCGTCGGCGGAATGCTCCTCTCGGAAGGAGGTTCACCTTGCCCGACCGAAGATTCTCTCTCCGGTACCGAAGAACGAGAAGAAGAACCTACGCTCTTTCCCTTAGCGAAGGGAGTTTGTTTCGGCGCCATTTCTGAGGTCTCGAGGTGCTCGGAGAAGGAACGAAGGAAAACTCGAACAGTCGAAAGCTCTCTTTCGCAGAAGACAGATAAAAAGCTTTTTCTCTCAAAAGCTTGGGGTATATATACGGTCCGAGTCGACTCCTCGAATCCTCGGACGGACCCCTCGAGACCCCAACCGGATCTCGCAATTAAGAGTTGGTTATGATTGGTTGCTACGTCAGCCCACTACCCTCGAAAAACGGACAGTCAGCGAATTCGAAAGGTTTTTTCGTGCGGGACGGTTCAGCAGGTTCTACGCTAAAGGAGCTTTCTACGCTCGACAGCAACAGATCTACGGTTTTACGCTTGCAAGCTGCAAGTCTATGGTTTTACGCCCGGATGCCTTTGTGCTCGGTAGCTTATATGCTCGAGAGGCCGCAAACCTACGACTTTACGCTCAGCAGATACCAAATCGACGATCTTACGCTCGGTGGCGCTCAGTTTACGCTCAGAAGCAACGGATCCGCAAAACCTTACGCTCGAAGAAATTTTCTTTTCAGGCTACAGACCTACAGTTCTGCGCTAAAGGAGCTTTTCTACGCTCGACAGCAACAGATCTACGGCTTCACGTTCGACAGCTACAAGTCTACGGTTTATGATCGGATGCCTTTGTGCTTGGTAGCTTTTATGCTCGAGAGGCAACAAACCTATGACTTCACGCTCAAGAACCACAAGTCTACGATTTCACGCTCGATGGTGTTCTTACGCTCACAGGCTACAGATCTACAATTCTGCACTAAAGGAGCTTTTTTACGCTCGACAGCAACAGATCTATGGCTTCACGTTCGACAGCCACAAGTCTACGGTTTATGCCCGGATGCCTTTGTGCTCGGTAGCTTTTATGCTCGAGAGGCAACAAACCTATGACTTCACGCTCAGGAACCACAAGTCTACGATTTCACGCTCGATGGTGTTCTTACGCTCACAGGCTACAGATCTACAGTTCTGCGCTAAAGGAGCTTTTCTACGCTCGACAGCAACAGATCTACGACTTCATGTCCGACAGCTACAAATCTACGGTTTATGCCCGGATGCCTTTGTGCTCGGTAGCTTTTATGCTTGAGAGGCAACAAACCTATGACTTCACGCTCAGGAACCACAAGTCTACGATTTCACGCTCGATGGTGTTCTTACGCTCACAGGCTACAGATCTACAGTTCTGCGCTAAAGGAGCTTTTCTACGCTCGATAGCAACAGATCTACGGCTTCACGTTCGATAGCTACAAGTCTACGGTTTATGCCCGGATGCCTTTGTGCTCGGTAGCTTTTATGCTCGAGAGGCAACAAACCTATGACTTCACGCTCAGGAACCACAAGTCTACAATTTCGCGCTCGGTGGTATTTTTACGCTCAGAGGCTACAGACTAATGATTTTATGCTCCACGACTTTTCGCATATCCGAACATTCCCCAAGGCAGTCAATTGCAAAGAGTTCACACAAAAGATAATCGTTCTTGACCCAGAGCATCCCAAGTATCCGAAGCGTACAGAGTTCAAACATTGAGAAATTACTCTTCTCGGGTCCAAAATTGGAGGTTCATCCAGACTCCAGTCTGAACATTCCGTCTATCAAGGTGGCAACTCAATTTGACAGCCAAGAACCTCGACCCTATCCCATGGGAGTTTTGAGAGATCATTCTTGAAGACGAAGTCTGAACAAGATCCTGCTCATCAGAAGCAACAGTTCAGAATTCTACGCCGTCCCTCAGACCTAGCAACAGGACAGTTCTAAATGTTCAAGGACGCTCAGCGGTGTTCTATGGACTATTCGCTATGCGTAAAGGACAGGGCCTAATACTCTTCCTATCAGAGTCGGCGTAAAGATTCAGACGTGTCGAAGCTGCACATATTCAGACTTCACAGCAACGTATGGCAAAGACGATCATATACAGAGAAGAAAGACGACTTTATTTAAAATCACAATTATATATGAGGGAAATCCCGTCTACAGGAGTTTTCTTTATTTTTTGTGATTACATGTGAGGAAAATCCCTTCTACAAAGGATTTCCTCATCGTCGTCTGAAGATCGCCCAGAAGCTGTTCTGACAGGTTCTCGCCGGGGCGTCAATTCTTCATCCATCTTCTCCAGCAGTCAGTCGGCAGAACTGACTGGCATGGCGGTGGTCGACGGCGGAGGACGACAGAGTTGGGGCTTGCATAGATTTTGCAGGTCCCAAGCTCCGTGCACCGCTCAAGCCGGGACAGAACGAGTCTGTCTGCCTCTCGTCACCAGAGGCAACGAGAGAAGGCGCTGCTGGCAAGCAGTATGGTCTAATACGACCCTTCCTCTCTCCTGGTGCAACGCCATACAAAGTTGCTGATTATCCCGAGCAAGGGAGGCTAAGATGTCCTTCCATGATCCATCGCTGCAATGGACACTTGCTCGAAGATGCCGTCTTTCTCGGCTCCTTACATGCTGGAAGAACATGATCTCCTTCTTCCTCAGATCGACCCGACGAGCTCCGGCGATCATCTCTGCATGACAATGGGAATGTGGTGAAACAGGTTCACCCCCCCAGCCTTTTATAGGCGCAAGAGATCACAGCGGTCCCCAATAAATCTGCCATAAAGTCAGTACCGACCGTTTCAACGCTCCATTCAGAAACGTTTCGAGTTACGAGGGGCCGTTCATGCTTCTTTCAAAGCGTTTCAAATTCTGAGGAATTTAAAAGCTTTGAAGGGGGTCTTTTAGAAGCATGAAAAATATGCTGGAACGATCTACGCAGCATCTCGATACAGAGCAGCGTAAGCAGAGGCCTTCGAAGCCATCCAACGTAAAAACAGAGTTCTGCATCACCTCCATGGCGTAAAACCTAGCCGCTCTCAAAGCAGCGTTAAAGCGTATGAGGAATGCTTCGTCTTCTCCGAAATGAACCTGTCAAGTCACGCGGTGAACCTGGCCTCTGACTCCTGACAAAAAGTACTGCACGGCTACCCAGACGACGGCTGGAAACGATGGTAGACCCCTCGGGACGTACCCCGCAGTATGATGGCGGATCTCTGCATTTAATGCAGAGGATTTGGTTAAATATCACCAGATCGTCGCCTACCAAAATCCCCCCAGCGTAAACCGCTCTTTCGCGTACAAGGGAATACGCTGCCTTGTTTACACAGGCAAACAAGAGCTGTTTCTCGCTCCGTAGTAAGGCAAATCGCTGCCACGTCAAAAGCTGCACTTCGTACGGGGCTCGAGGCACGTCTCTATGTCTAATTGCACAGAGCAGTGACAGTTTCCCTCAAGGCACGTCTCAGCTTCTACGCCAAGGTGACAGTCGCTTGGCTTTTACGCCAACCTCTGCTACACAAGGGATACCTACCTACGTGGCTTCTACGTCGTGATCTTCGTAGAAGATATACGCGTTTTGTCTCCTTAGTTGGACACGCGTCACATGCTCACTCAAAAGGTCATTTACACGCAGGCATTGGTTATTTTAAACCATTGTATAAAAGGGTGCTGTACTATCCACTCCTCGGTTGTTACACCGACGGAGTGGTCACTGTCACCAAAACTCTATAAATAGAGACCCCTATCAATGGGGAAAAAGGTCGAAAAATTAGAAACTCGAAGATCGGACAAGGTCATCGAACCAGAGATCAAGGAGGAGAGATAGAGAGAGAGAGAGGAGAACCCAGAGCTCGGGCAAGAAACAGGGAGCGACGACCTTCAGCATCGCGCATCCACCCTCCTTTGCAACCTCCGAAGCTGTATCCTGTCTTCCACGGCACTTCTTCAATATCGTGTAGTCCAAGGGCTAAAGTGATCGACCGCAGATCAGACACCTATAGCAATTTATACCCAGATTAAATAAATTGTACTCCCACATCCTCGTATAGGATTACATTGTACAAGTTTGTTTGTAAACCAAAGGGCGCGGGCCTCTTATAACCCCGTCATTGAAATACACTTTCATTCTTTCGTTTAATACCACAAACAGCAGTCAAGCAGATTATCATTAGTCAGAACTCCTAATTTATAGTTCCGACAAGAAAGAGGAAAGACAAACTTATCATCTTCGGCAGAGTAGAAAGTCCCCAATCCTTCATCCCAGAGAAACTGGTGCCAGAGCTTGATACCGAAAAGATACCATTTAAACGGTATAGTTTTTGAACAAAGTACCCCCTCCAGAAGATGGGATACAATCTGAAAGCCGCAAAGGGCTTGCACTACGATAAAGGTCGACGGATACCTCCGCGACTGCGGGCTCCTGCAGGAAAGTCTGAGGACTACTACCATAAGACCAGACATGGCTTATGATACGTCACGTCTCCCACAACCCCCGAAGGCTCGGATGAAGAAGATGAGTTACACTCTCACTCTTCAAAAATTTTCTTCTGGGACTCCGACATCAGTATCGGAAAGATTCTAAAGCAAATATTGTCTGCCAAGATGGTATTAGCTGACCCTGAGGAAGACGAAAAGGATCCACTAGAACTCTTTGAAACAGAACCGTAGGCCCAACGCCTAGACGAACAATGGGATATGCAGTGCGAACAACGAGAACCTTCTACTATGGACGAAGTAGTACAAGTCAATCTGGACGACGATCCTTCCCTAAAGCTATCTTTATCAGCAAGAGTCTGAATAATGGGGATCAAGAATCCCTGCTACAGATCATCAGAGAATACATCGATGTCTTCGCCTGGAGTTACGAAGACATGTCGGGACTGGATCCCCAAATTATGGTCCACATAATCAATATTTGAACGAACGCTAAGACAGTCAAGCTACAACAATGGCATTTTCGGCTAGACATCATGAACGCCATCGAAGCTAAAGTCAACAAACTGATAGCTAGTGGCTTCGTTCGTGAAGAAAAACATCCAGATTGGGTAGCTAACATCATGCCCATCGTAAAAAAGAACGGGAAGATCCAAATCTGCATCGACTTTCGTAATCTAAAACTGGCCTATCCTAAGGATGCATTCTTCCTTCTGATCACAGACATAATGATCGACAACAACTGTGGCTTTGAGCTTATGTCATTCATGGACGAATTCTTATGCCACAATCAAGATATCTCCTAAAGACGAGAAGCATACATCATTCCAAACGTCAATAGATGTGTACTGCTATACAATCATGCTCTTTGGTTTGAAGAACGCATGTGATACATACCAGCGAGCGATGACCACCATCTTCCATAAGCATCTACGCAAGACAGTCGAGTTTTACGTTAATGACATAGTCGTCAAGAGTCGATCCAAAGTTGATCACCTCCAGGACTTGAAGACTGTGTTCAATCTTATGCGTGCGCACCAGCTCAAGATGAATACCAATAAATCTTTCCTAAGAGTCCCCAGCAGCAAATTCTTATGTTTCGTCATAACTTCAAAGGGTATCCACGTGGACCCTGATAATACTAAAGTAATCCTTGAAATGCGTCCACCGTTGTCAATCGTTCACTCAGCTCATGAAGAAGGGAGTCTCCTTTGTATGGGACGAAGAATGCTAGTGTTCCTTTGATGACATCAAGGAATACCTCATGAGCCCTCCAGTATTGATAGCCCCAGTTATGGAAAAGCTCTTTCTTCTCTATGTACGAGCAATGGATCACTCTCTTGGTGCTCTGCTAGCCCAGAAGGGTGATGCAGGTCACGAGCAGGCCATCTACTACCTCAGCAGGATGATGGTCGGTGTAGAGCACAGATACAATCCCGTCGAGAAGGAGTGCCTTACTCTAGTCTTTGTTATCCAGAAAACTCGGCATTATGTGATAGGATAAATGGTCCATGTGATCTCATGGGTCAACCCCCTCAGGGTCCTCATGACCAAACCCAGGGCACTCAACTCCCGCCTGGCTACGTGGGCAATACTGCTGTCACCATACGACATGGCATTTGTTCCATAAAAATCTTTTAAGGGTCAAGCATTAGCTGACTTCCTGGCTACCCACCCATGCCAGAAACTTTAAAACTCTACGAGGAGATCCCCGAAGAAGTCACAAACTATAGAAGCATAAAAATTCTGCAGGTTGCATAGAGCTCATGCCCCTTGGAGCCGCATAAAGCTCATGCTCCTTGGAGTCGCATAAAACTCATGCCCCTTGGAGCTGCATAAGAGCATAAATAACCTTCATGCGGCCTGAACAGCCTCTGAGTAAGAGGCCGCATACAAAGCCCTCGACATAGTCTCCGATGACTGACATAAATTTCTGAGCACCTCAAGATTCGTGAAAGGGGGCGGTATACAAAAAGATATAATGTCACATCATGCATTAATAGTCTCGACAAACGTGTCAGGCCACGTGTCATCACCTATGCGGCTACGACCCTATGCGGCCTCATGAACATGCAACCAGAGTGTCCATCCGACTAATGCCAAATAAGACCACGTATACGGCTACAAGACCCATACAGCCTCGTTAACATAAAGAAGATTTCTCACACGATCGCTATCGTGCGGCCAGAGTGTCCATCCGACCAAGGCTAAACTAAGAGCCCGTATGCGGCCACGGCGCTATACGGCCATGAAGTTATGCGGCTTTGGGTTCACAGGATCTTTTTTATTACAACTAAAAAAGATTTCTCGCACGATCAGTGCTGACTATGTGTTCATCTGACCAAGTCACGCACACAACGGGTTAAAAATAACCCTAGATCTGTTCAACAATATATCTCAACCAAGACCACATGATAATTTGACTATAGCAAGCAGCGACAGTTGCAATAATATTTTATTGAAGGGGCCTTATGCGGCCACCAAACAGAGGCATATGCGGCACCTATGGCCCAAGAGCACGATTGCTATAAATAGGAGTAACTTGAGCATTCTAATTGCTGGCTATTTTTTTTTCCTTCAGAGAGACCAGACCACCCCAGGCAAGCAACATGCACAAGAGATAGAATAGAGGAGCTTGCTCGCTCCCATATTGGACCATCAACGGAGTAAAAGAGTCACTACAGCGCTCAATCTCCATTGCCACCCCCCAGAATAAAAAATTCTACTCAGATTCTCTGTCTAGGACTTCTTTGTACTTTATTTAGTTTGTTATTAAAAAAATCCCAATTTTAATGGTAAACAAGGTGGCGACTCTGCTGGGGACATCCTTCTCCTCTGTTTAGAAGGTTGTAACTCGGTCTGATGTGGCCAAGCTGGGTTCAACTTAAAGGATGCTGGTGGTACGCTTTGACCAGCAATTATTGGAGAATATGCTCTCTGGGGACAATACGAGTCCTTCTCCAAGGCAAGCAAATCCTAAGAAGGTCGATGCGTCTCACCCAACTGCTGAGAATGCATTTCATGCTTCTCTTTTTATTGTCGTAGATGCACATCATGCATCCAACCAGGCTAATCTTGTTCATGCGACAGTCGGGAAAGGCGCTTAGCGCCCAAACTTTGGCAAAGGAAAATACTATGATGCCAGAAATTTGGGTGCTGAGACATGTTCCATGCGGCAACATAAGAAGCCGCATAAGTCTATATCTGCAGGCAAAAGTCCACATGCGACACCGATCATCGATTCTAGAAAAAAGTCCACATGTGGCAGGCACAGTAGCAGAACCTCTATTTTCGACCGAATCTCACGCAGCGCTAATCCTATGCGTGCTTAGAATGGTGAAAATCTAAACTTGGACTCTTCGTATTATGCACCAGCACGTGCAAGAAAAAAGAAGTCAAGGGTAGTGCAATCTCGCCAAGCTCAAGCAACTGCTCATCCGACTGACCGTCGATAAGCATCGCAAACTGTTATGCATGCCTCGGGCAAAAATTTATACAAGATCGACCCACGTGTCCAGCCCACAGCGCCAAGTGGACTGGGTTGACCTCAAAAGTCTTTCGCTGATGACTTGGGAAAAGTTCTTCCATGAAACGCAGGCCAGGAAGCAAAAATAATAACTATACACCAATGTGCTCATAATAAGGGTATAAAGGTAAATCAGCCCCCGCATGACTTGTGCAACGTGATCAATCACAAGCACAAAGTGAGGGAAGCAACTACGATATATGAAATGTCCACTTTGGTGCATCACTGTGCCAATATTATTATCAATTGCTGTTGTAATCAGGTAGCGGTACCTGCAAACATGCAGTCGATATTCCAGCACAGCAACCAAGGGCTCACAACCGACAATAGCCTGGAGAGTAGGTGCAAGCACCAAAGGAGGATGAGCCAACCTTCGCCTTATGCTATTCGGCTTCGAAGGCCCCATTCGAGAAGGAAGGTAGGAAGTTCAGCACCTCCAGTCCATCACTCTCGACCAACGTAGGACGCGGGTCTAAGGAGGACAAGTAGATGGTGTTTTCCTCGGCACCTACTTAAAGAAGAAGCAGTCAGCCACTAGGGGTAGCTTTTTTTTGGATACCAGATGTCTACAAAAGCTGGGGGTTGCAATCCCATAAAACTCTACGACAATCCCGTATTCCGAGACGATGACGATTCACAAGGAACGGGTGCTGAGATCCCTGGGGGAACCCACCCTCATAACAAAGATGCAGCTTCCTATACTGGGGGTAGTGTTCCATCAGAGTTCAAACGAGACACAACACTACCAATTTTTCCCGACGACTATTCGCTGCAAAAGTCTGAGACAAAAAGTGCTACGTCTACCGTCCCATCCATCTCACCTAATGTGAGAACATCATACATGGCAGGGGACAATCATGAAGGCTCCAGTAATTGGCAGCACCTTAAAAATCTTAAGGCCATGATGCAAACCATGAGTGAGTTAATACAAGCCTTGACCCAAGCAGTTTTAGACATCAAGGCAAGTGTAGCCTCTCAACCACCAAGGTCCTCAGGACAACCAAACCAGGACCCTGGGACCAATAGAGATTCGAAAGTAACCGTGCCTCCTGCTAGCGGCCATCAAGCTCTACCAGGATCGTTTGCTCCTTCTACATCAGATGAAGCCCGAGAAGTAATTCGGGAGGTGCGAGAACTGAGAGCTCGTCTAGACTCGCTACGCAATCGAAACACACTCTGCGAGATCGGGATACGACAACCATACCCCCCTGAGTGGAGAGATGTGCTATATCCGCCAAAGTACAAGCCTTTCAATATGAACCCATTTGACGGAAAGACATCTCCCTGTCAATACATGAGTTACTTTGAAACTATAATGGGGCACCTACCTCACAATGACGCCCTTCTCACTAAACTCTTTGTGGGGGCATTATCCGGGGTAGCCTTTGACTGGTTCTGCAATCTACAAGACAACTGCATTTCATCGTTTAACGACCTAAAGGGTCTTTTTCTTGCCCGATTCTATAACGGGGGAAGCGACATGATAATATCCTCCCTAATGGATATTATATAGAAAGAGAAGGAGCCTGTACGTGCCTACATCGAACGATATATGCAAGTAGCACTGAAGTTGCCTCCTGACAATCCTTAGTCCACACTGATGGACATGTGCCGCAAAAACCTACTTCCAACAGTCAGCCTCTGGACGGGCGATAGTTAATTCAAAGACTGGATGATGTTCATCATAAATATTGTCGGTACTTAGAAGAAGGTAAAGGATGCCCGACTCTTGGGAATACAAAAGTATAGGTAATGTAATGGGACTTCCTCTGGTAGCCTCACTCCCCCGTTCCCGTCACTGATAATAGAGAAAAATATCCTTATAACAGCAATAATAACAACAACAACGACAACAATAGCCGTGACGACAAAGGAAATCAGGCCCTTGTCGCTAACTTGACCAAGAATCCCGAGCAGAAGCTGGCAGAAGCTCCAAAATCGAAGAAAATATATTCCTTCATAGATGATGACGTCCTGGTGATCTTTGACCTAGAAATAAGTTTTGGCTCCCCGACGTCAAACACCCTGTCAAGGTAGCCGAGATGAATAATCCAAAATACTGCCACTACCATCGTTACGTCCATCATCCAAAATACTGCTATATACTGAAGTGGTACATCCTGCATCTGCTCGACACCAAGGTCCTCACCTTGGACTTCGATAATAAGACGGTTATCGCTAACATGGTATCACTCTAATTCGGTAACTTTTCGGCAACAGAAGCCCAAGACAGAGTAATCCTATTTTTTTGGGCAATGATGCAGGTCATTAATATTCTGCCAGCTCATGAACAAACAACTAGACTGATACCTATCACTATGTCGCATACGAAGGTTATGTGGGATCATCCCGATCTTGTTCCAGATTGATATAGCAGACAACACCTTCTGCCACCAAGACTAAGGACAAGAAGTCCAAATCCTGCTATACGGTTTCCATCCTGTCCTAGTGTACCAGCGAGAGTACGACATCCTTGATGATGGTGCACTTCTAACTGTCACACCCGCAATATCTGATCTTGGTCTATACTATCCTCTAGTAGCGGACAAGTCCAAGCAGAAAGAAATTTGATTCAACAAACTTCTTCGTAAAGATTCAGCTCAAGGGCTAGAGAAGCCCTATAACTTTGACATCTTGGCCCAGCTCGCCAACAATCCAGCAAAGTTTTTTACTTTTCGAGCTTCTTCGGCTCTCGAAAGACACTCAAGTTGCTCTGTGTGAGGTATTGAAGAATGCTGACACCTACCTGGCATAGGTCAAGATGCCAGCTGAGGATTCTGCCGTATGCCCCTACTGCAATAATATGATGGAGGCGATACCTAACATCACGTTCTCACAACAAGATATATTGCTGAAGAACGATCGGAATAATCATCCTCTATATTACACAGGGTACATCGACGCCATCAAAGTAAACTGGATGCACATTGACCCCGGCTTGTCAATCAGCATCATTCCGCGGAGTCTACTTCAGACCTTGGGTATCCCAATGCATCACCAGGTAGTAACCAATACTTCCATCAGTGGCTTCAACACAGGAAGAAGTTATCCTCTGGGCAAGATTCGCCTGAAATATCAGATTGGCGACTTGAAAACAGAGGTCACCTGCTACGTCATAGATATAGATGTATCCTACAATATCTTGTTAGGACGTCCATGGATACATCAATACATGATCGTTTATCAACCTTGCACCAGTGCTTAAAGTACGTGGATTATCTCAGCATCGTCAAGACTGAATTTGCTGACATTGATCCATTCAAAGGGGTCGAGGCCTATTACTCTAACTCGATCCTCTACAAACAAGTCTACTAGGATGAAGTTGGCAATGATGCTGACGATGAGGCAGATACCGAGACAACATTGGATGAGCCCTTGAGAGTCCATCTCAATACACGCGCTCCCGACACAGCTCCTTCCCTTAGGATGAAACTTCATAAGAAATGACCTGAACCTCTCGTCGTTCGCCTTCGTAGACCGAATCAATCACTGAAGGAAGGTCCGACACCTACTACGACTTCCGAACCTCTTGTGGTAAAGCTGCGTAGGAAACCTTCGAAGCCATCGCTCGTACTGGGGGTAGAGCTCGGGAAAGACGAGCATGAGGAGCACGTGGCCGCCCATTCTAACGTCCCTTCTCTCGATGATATAATTTCGAAAGATGAGATACCTTATTTCATTAATAAAAGGTTATCTTTGAACTACTCGGATGTTGCACATCTCAACGTACTATATTTCCTGGAGCACGGTCTAGGCCTGCACCTGCATACACAGGTGACTACCACCTATGCAGTCAACCGGACTCTCTCCAATCAGAACTCCTACTTCATAGTTCCAGCAAGGAAGAGGGAAGACAAAATTATCATTTTCAGCAGAATGGAAAGTTCATGATCCTTCATCCCAGAGGAACTGAAGCCAGAGCTTGATACCAAAAAGATACTATTTTATTGGTACAGTTCTCGAACAAAGTACCTCATCCATAAGATGGGATATGATCTGAAATCCGCTAAGGGCTTGAATTACGGCAAAGGCCGACTGCTGCCCCTATGACTGCGGGCTCCTGCAGGCAAGTTTGAGGAATACTACCATAAGACCATACATGGATTATAGTATGTCATGCCTCCCACAACCCACGAAGGATCGGATAAAGAAGATGAGTTACACTCTTACTCTTTAGAATCTTCCTCCTGGGAATCCTACATTAGTATCGAGAAAATTCTAAAACAAATATTGTCTGCCAGTATGGTGTCAGATGACCTTGAGGAAGACGACAAGGATTCACCTGAACTCTTTGAAGTAGAACCATAGGCCCAACGCTTAGACGCACAATGGGAGATACATTTCGAACAACGAGAACCTCCTATTGAGGACGAAGTCATATAAGTCAATATGGGCGATGAATCCTTCCCTAAATCTATCTTCATCAACAAGAGTCTTACTGATGAGGACTGGGAATCCATGCTACAACTCGTCAGAGAATACATCAATGTCTTTTCCTGGAGCTATGAAGATATGCCGGGACTGGACCCCAAAATTGTGGACTACAAACTTAACATATTGTCGAACGCTAATCCGGTCAAGCAACAACAATGGCGGTTCCGGCCGGATATCATGAATGCCATTTAAGATAAAGTCAATAAACTAATAGCTAGTAGCTTCGTCTGCCAAGAACAACATCCAGATTGGGTAGCCAATATCGTTCAACACTTCCGGAAGATGAGAAGCATACATTGTTCAAGAAGAACATGAAGATCCGAATCTGTATTAACTTTTGTGATCTAAACACTTCCTACCCTAAGGACGAGTTCTCCCTTCCGATCATAGACACAATAATCGATAACACATGTGGCTTCGAGCATATGTCCTTCATGGACAGATTATCAGGCTACAATCAAATCAAGATGTCTCTTAAAGATGAAAAGCATATATCATTTCGAACGTCGATAGGGATTTACTACTATTCGATCATGCCCTTCGATCTGAAGAATACAGGTATTAGATACCAGCGAGCGATGATCACCATCTTCCGTGAGCATCTACGCAAGACAGTTTATTGTTATATTGATGACATCATCGTCAAAAGTCGCTCCAACGATGATTAACTCTGGGACTTGAAGACTGTGTTCGACTTCATGCGTGCACACCAGCTCAAGATAAATTCTACCAAATATTTCCTAAGAGTCTCCCGCAGCAAATTCCTGGGTTTCGTCATAACTTCAAAGGGCATCCACGTGGACCCTGACAAGACTAAAGCAATCCTTGAAATGATCCCACCGAAGAACCTCAGAGAACTTTGTTGCCTCCAAGAAAGACAGGCCTATATCAGGAGGTTTATATCGAACCTCTCTGGGTGTTGTTAGCCATTCACTCAGCTCACGAAGAAAAGAGTCTCCTTTGTCTGGAACAAAGAATGCCATCGCACTTTCGATGATGTAGAAGCATGAAAAATATGCTGGAACGATCTACGCAGCATCTCGATACAGGGCAGCGTAAGCAGAGGCCTCCAGAGCCGTCGAACATGAAACAGAGCTCTTCCGCCAAATACAGCATGAAATATGAGCTCAAAGGACCATCCGCGTAAGTACGGTACGTCCAGGCCGCCCCAGCATAAACAGAGTTCTTTATCGCCTCCATGGCGTAAAACCCAGCCGCTCTCAGAGCAGCGTTAAAGCGTACGAGGAATGCTTCGTCTTCCCCGAAATGAACCTGTCAAGTCACACGGTGAACCTGGCCTCTGACTCCTGACAAAAAGTGCTGCACGACTACCCAGACGACGGCTGGAAATAATGGCAGACCCCTCGGGACGTGCCCCACGGTATGATGGCGGATCTCTGTATTTAATGCAGAGGATTTGGTTAAAATATCACCAAACCGTCGTTTACCAAAGTCCCCCCAGCGTAAACCGCTATTTCGCGTACAAGGGAATACGCTGCCTTATTTTACACAGGCAAACATGAGCTATTTTACGCTCCGCAGAGGACAAACCGCTGCCACGTCAAAAGCTGCACTTCGTACGGGGCTCGAGGCACGTCTCTACGTCTAATTGCACAGAGCAGTGACAGTTTCCCTCAAGGCACGTCTCTGCGACGGATGCACAGAAGGGCTGCAGACCTTCAAAACACGTCTCCGCATTTAATGCACAAGATGATGGCAAATCTCTGTGGAAGATTTGGTTATATCTTCGAAAGCCGTAATTCCGGCTAAGACGTCCACATCAGCACTTCGACACGGTACGCAGTGGCTTCTACGCCCGCTCAGGATCAGTGCTCCCTCGGCTTCCAACGCCCTCTCGGTCTCTACGACCATTCGGCTTCTATGCCTGTTCGGCTTCTATGCCCATTCGGCTTCTATGCCTGCTCGGCTTCTATGCCTATTTTGGCTTCTACGCCAAGGTGACAGTCGCTTGGCTTTTACGCCAACCTCTGCTACACAAGGGATACCTACCTACGTGGCTTCTACGCCGTGATCTTCGTAGCAGATATACGCGTTTTATCCCCTTAGTTGGACACGCGTCACATGCTCACTCAAAAGGTCATTTACACGTAGGCATTGGTTATTTTAAACCGTTGTGTAAAAGGGTGCTGTACTGTCCACTCCTCGGTTGTTACACCGACGGAGTGGTCACTGTCACCAAAACTCTATAAATAGAGACCCCTATCAATAGGGAAAAAGGTGGAAAAATTAGAAACTCGAAGATCGGACAAGGTCATCGAACCAGAGATCAAGGAGGAGAGATAGAGAGAGAGAGAGAGAGGAGAACCCAGAGCTCGGGCAAGGAACAGGGAGCGACGACCTTCAGCATCGCGCATCCACCCTCCTTTGCAACCTCCGAAGCTGCATCCTGTCTTCCACGGCACTTCTTCAACATCGTGTAGTCCAAGGGCTAAAGTGATCGACCGCAGATCAGACACCTATAGCAATTTATACCCAGATTAAATAAATTGTACTCCCACATCCTCGTATAAGATTACATTGTACAAGTTTGTTTGTAAACCAAAGGGCGCGGGTCTCTTATAACCCCGTCATTGAAATACACTTTCATTCTTTCGTTTAATACCACAAACAAGATGGCGACTCTGTTGGGGAAATCTTTCTCTTCTGATGAGGAAGTAATTGCTCAACACGATACGGTATCTGTAGGAACCGTGAAGAAGACACTGGTCGTTCAGTTCGACCAGTCTGCCTACGAAGACATGCTTCGGACTGGGGGTAGCTCTCACTCTCTTTCCGTCCAAGACAGCAGGAAGCTACGCAAAGTGTGGATGCCCAAGACATCCTCTGCCGTTCCTGTGGATTCTCCGATCTCTCCGATCTCTCCGACCAATGAGGTGGTAGCATCGCTCCCTCCGTGCCCCGCACGTAAAAATCAGTCTCCCGCTACGCGCGGTACAGACAAAGCTTCTGGCAAAGCCTCAGCGCTAACCCAGGAGTATCCTCTGCGCTCTACGCGCAGAAATCAGTCTCCCGCTACGCGCGGTACAGACAAAGCTTCTGGCAAAGCCTCAACGCTAACCCAGGAGTATCCACTGCTCTCTACGCGCAGAAATCAGTCTCCCGCTACGCCCGGTACAGACAAAACTTCTGGCAAAGCCTCAGCGCTAATCCAGGAGTATCCACTGCGCTCTACGCGCAGAAATTAGTCACCCGCTACGCGCGGTACAGACAAAACCTCTGATGGCGCCTCAACACCAAATCAGAAGTACAGATCACGCTCTACGCGCAAAATGACATCTGACCTTTACGGTGAACCAGATGAGCGCTGCGATCTCCGTAAAGGAAAGCAAGCGGCAGAGTACTCAACTTCTCGGCCTTTACGCCAGCGAAGGAATAATCTGCATACCCTCCGGATTACGCAAGAAGCCGATGGCCGACTGAGGACCTCTTCAGCTTTATGCCAGCCTGAGCAAATCAACAAATTATGCCAGACGAAGTCCCTCGGCGTAAAGCAAGATCAAGTTGCGGGAAGACACCCTCCTCAGGGATTATCCGCCAACCAGATGGCCAACCTGTTGTACACAGGTGGCACTGGTAAAACTGGGGTTCCCAATATCCGCATGGCCACTGCGGTAAATAAAAGGATCAAGCAGTCTTCTTCTTCTGTAAATCCTCCTGACCTGCGTACATATCTAATCCAGAAACGCAAGGATAGGGGATCTTCCAGCATGTCTATTATGCCTCCTAGCGAGCACCATTGTAATAGTCATAGGATTGTAGTTAATTGTTGCTGTTCCCGAGCAAAATGGCCGATTTTCGACCGGTTGAGCTACTCTCAGAAACAGAGGGCCAGGGGTCAAAATCAAGACTCAGTACCCCTAACCACCAAACATGGAGAGATTATATGGGGGATAGCGTCAACAGCTGATGTCATCACGACAAATGGACCATCTGAAGATTATGTCTTTATCGTTCCATCCACTCGAGACGATCAACATCAAATAGTCTTCGGTCGCATGCAGAGTAGACCGATTGAACAAAAAGATGCTCACGAGTCTGATGCCGGCAGAATGCAAGTCCACCGATATAGCCCTCAAGCATTAAAAATTATGCAAAATATGGGTTATGATTTGAAGCTGAAGCCTGGCCTCAATAACGGAAAAGTACGATGAATACCGTTTCATGGTGATCCTTATCATCAACAAAATTGTTTCGGGTTAGGGTATGCCTCGTCTCATACGAACTCCAAAGCCCCGGAGGCAAGTCCTTCTAAATCTGCTTCTGTGGACAATAACATGTCTGGGGGTAGTCTCCCCGGACAAAACAAAACAGCATCCCAAGCTGGGGGTAGTATTCTATCTGAGTCTGAAGATGATGCAACTCTGACGATCCTTCCCGAAGACCGCATGACTCAGGTACCGGCGGTCCGAAGGCCAAAGGGGACTTTCTCTTTCAGTAATGAGGATATCATTGACATCTTCAATGCACTGATGAAGGGAAACAAGCTTCAGTTACCCAACATCAGACACCCTGAAAAGGCTGCCGATGTCGATGACCCAGACTATTGTCTCTTTCACAGGTATGTTCACCACCCCACAAGGGCGTGCTACCTACTGAAGAAGAAAATACAGGAGTTGATCGACGCCAAAGTCATCACTTTGCATTTATAAGCAAGAAGAGGGCCACTGCAAATTGGTCCCACTCCCAAGTGACAATTTGCTCCCTCACTCAAAAAAAAAAATCTCCAGCTGAGTTTGTTATGTTCATATTACCTCTGAACAAACCATCCGGGTCTGACTATCGATTATCATGTTAATGATACCTCTGATATCGGTTGTCATCTCTGTCACGCCCCAGTCCCAAAATATCAAGGGACTGGACACGTGGCAATGGCCAGCAGCACACACCGATGGACATCCTAATTTAATGGATCCATCGGGCATACTTAAGCTGTATTACAACCATAATCAGGGTCTACTAATCTCATCCACAGAATGAATATGACAATCTCAACAAAAGGAATATAAACATCATCATCAAGTCTCAAGTACAAAATCGGGGAACAATCCACTATAAGTTTGATACAACTGTCAGATACAAGAAATAAGATAACCACAGAAAATACTGAGTATGGAAACAGTATATACTCAGAAGATACCCGAAGAGATCACTCGACTGCTGGATCTGGTACTGCTCCAGTGCCTGCTCCTGATAATGCTTCTGTTCCTGTTAATGCTTCTGTCCGGTACACCTCAGGGTAGATCTCGTCTGCTAATCCTGGGGACATAATCCGGATCCAGGTCCTCAGGGGACATAGCAAGGTACAGATAAACAAGCCAAAAATATGCAGTGCAGAAATAAAGGAAACAATAGGGTAAATAAATAACCAGCTAAGTGATATGCAAGATAAGAGTAGCACTATAACTCAGGCTGAAACCACTACAAGCTCGGTGTCGGGGAGCCGGTAGCAGTGATATCATGTGGTTGTCTATCTCTTCGTGAGACTAAGACGACGGCATAATATATAATCAACCTATAGTTTGTGTGACTCTTCCCACCCAATGTAATCATGCATCTCATGTCCACGACGTCTCATGTCCATGCCATACAGGATCATAGCTAATGCATCAAGTCATAATCTAATAATATAATCTATGTCCATCCTGTATCCTACACAGAATCACCTTGAATATCTCAGGAAGATTCTGTCAATGTATGTGTCAAGTGTCCTGGGTTATTGTACTTGATACAGCAAGTACTAGAATGTAAAGGGCCACGAATGTCCATCTCTAATGACATACACAACTCCGCGTACGGAGTTGGCACCCGACTGTAATCGGACACTAAGTATGCCACACGGCCCTAGGTTTAAGCATGTACAATAATCACAGAAAATAAAGCAAGATAAAATGAATCATTAAACTGCATTTATGGCAAGGTACACTTGCCTGGATTTCCGGTTCCAATTATAGCTCTGACTTTCGTGGGTTCTGCAGGCAGTACTCCGGTTGCTGAAACAAATATCACCATCAGATCCAGAAAAATATTAATCAGCTAGAAACGCCTGTCCTTGAGTCCAATTTGGAGACAAGGGCAAAAACGTCATTTTCGGGTCAAGGCGGGGTCCAGATGTGGGCCGCTTTGCACCGAATAATGCGTCAGGGTCAAAGGTCTCAAAAACAGTCCAACTTAGTATCAACAGGTCAGGAACGAGGATACGAACCCAACGGAACTTCCAGAATTAGATTTCGATGAGCCGTTCTCAAAATCGCCCGTCGGGTGGAGCTTGTGGAGCCCACGACACGCGATTTTGTCAACGTTCTCAGAATCGAACCAAACTTGGCTCACAGGACCAGCGTATTGCTACGAGTCCGATGGCGCAAGTTTCGTCTCGATCCGACATGTGTATACTAAGTTATAGCAAGATCCAGAAAAGTCGGATACGGGGCGATGGGTGGAAGATGGTGCGGAGGGGACGGCGGTTGCGGGCGTTCCGGAGGTGAGGCGGCGCGGGGAGGTGAGCAGGCGGCGGGTGCGGCCGGCGGAGCGGAAGCGGCAGGGTCGGGGGTTCTGCAGTTTGGGGGAGAGGGATTGGCGGGTCGGGTCGGGCGGCGGATCCAGGTTGGGCAGCGGATCCGACCCGATCCGCTAACAGTAAAGTGGGTACGGGTCGGGTTAACGGGTCGGGTCTGGGTTGGACCCGGATCCGACCCAAAAAGAAATTTGGTTTAATAAATAAACCCGGTCCGGTTCAGTTTGATTTGGTTTATTTAATAAAAACCTGGTTTATTTTTGGGTTAATTAATTACTTAGTATTTAGGGCTTTAAAAATCTATCTGGGGTCCAATAAATTTCCGGAAAATTATCCTAGGTCTGGTTTTCTATTTTACACCATAAAATATTATCTTCATAATATTTTAATACTATTTATTGTCATTTTAAAAATCCTTTAATACTTAAAGAACATGAATTTAATTCCAGAAAAATCCAAGAAAATTCCAGAAAATTCAGAAAATCAAATTTAAAATTCTTTGAAAAAATCAGAGGGATTACAATATACCCCCCTTAAGAGGATTACGTCCTCGCAATCAAAGAATAACCGGTCAACAGAGATGACACGGTTACCAATTTTATTCGAATCACAATACAATAAAGAAAAAATCAAGGTTCAGGGTTGAACACATAGGAAAAATCATTTTCCTAAGTAGAAGTTATGCAATTTCCCAAATGTGGGAAATCTAGAAAATTACTGTTTTTATAAAACCAGGTTATCTTTCAAAACTTATCAGTTTATCATTTATAAAACATTCTCAATTATTGGCAAGTTCAAAGTTAACACTAGGTTATCAATTATTAACAAATTAAAGTTATCAGGTCAAGGTTATCAGGTCAAGTCTGGGGTCGCGAACCAGCAGGCACGAACTAAAGAAATGCTAGAAACGGAACTACAAAACTTACGCGTATTAGCTATTCCATGGTTCTGCACATTCTCCAAGGTCATCGTCAGGGCTTGTCCGCGTCCTTGTCGTCGATTCCTCTGCTGCTGTTGTGCCTGCTGGAAGAGCAGTGCCTGGGGTATCAAGGGTGGCCTCGGCTGATACCCTCCTGGAGCTGGTGGTAGGACTTCTTGAACTTCCGTTTACGGTGCTCCTAATGCTGGATAGGCTGGCCTCGCTTGCTGGTTACCCTTTGGTGCTCTGTCTCGATGCTCAGGGCATTCCTTTAATAAATGCTGACTGGATCCGCAAATTATGCATAAACTCTTCTTTCGTCTGCACTCGATCTCTTTATGGCCTCGCTTGCGACAATATGGACAGACAGGTATTGCCCGTGGAGATGCTTCTGGTGGCTGGTGACTGTGAAGTCTTTTTGTAGCTTCTTCCTGTGGTGGTGCTGATGTGGACGATCGCTTCAGACTGGTCTCTCTCCTGATGACGCGCTCTATGCGTCGTGCTGCAGCAAGGACGTCCGGGTAGGATGTAGGAGCAACGGATCCAATTAGTTTCTGTAGCTCAATGTTTAGTCCGTCGAAGAACTTCTCGGCCTTCTCTTCTTCTGTCTGAATCAAGGTAGGGGCAAAACGACTCAGACGAATGAACTCAGCGTTGTATTCTTCCACCGTCTTAGCATCCTGAGTGAGGTGATTGAACTTGTCCCAAAGTTCTGATCGAGCAATGGCTGGAATGTACATCTCTTGAAAGAGTCTAGAAAACTCTTCCCAAGTGACTCGGTCTGGTCCGAGCCTGGTCTCCTCAGATAGCCACCAGTGATGAGCATTGTCCGTCAATTGCATTCTGACGGCAGTCATCCAACGTTCTTTTGGAATCTCAGCTGCTTCCAATTGATGTTGAGTGCTGGTGAGCCACTCATGAACTTCAGTAGGCTCCTCCTTGCCTGAGAAGGTACGGGGCTTCAGCTGGCGGAAGTCTGCGATAGAGCCCATCATTGGCCGTCGTACTGGTAAATCTGCCTGCTCCAGTGTGCTTACTAGGCTGCTCCTCAAGTTCTCTGCCTCCTGACGCAGAGCCTCTTGTTGAATTTGTTGTTGAGCTTGCATCATTGCATAGATCATTTGTAATATCTGATGCCCGTCCATATCCTGCCCTTGTGGGAATACGGGCATTGGTGGAGTATATTGCGTCGATGTTGGAATGTTATCTTGCTGGATTCCTGAGGCATGCTGATTCACTTGACTGTGTTGTTGAGCTGATTGTCCTCCATCCACTATTGTTACTTCATCTTCGTTGGTTACCAAAACATCTCGTGGTGATATTGCATGAGTCTCATCGGTTGCTTGTGAATCCATAACTCTACAACCAAAATAAACAATAAGAGGCGTACAGGAATCAAGGCAGGATGCAATTCAAGAAATTGATTCGAATCCGATATAGATATCAAGAACATTTCAAGCAAGTGGATGAGATCCTTAAAACTTATCTTATTTTATTGCAGGCATGTTCGGTCCCTAAGTTGAAATCGAACAATTTAGTCGTAGACCTGCATGGGCCACCACAAAAACCATGTCACGCCCCAGTCCCAAAATATCAAGGGACTGGACACGTGGCAATGGCCAGCAGCACACACCGATGGACATCCTAATTTAATGGATCCATCGGGCATACTTAAGCTGTATTACAACCATAATCAGGGTCTACTAATCTCATCCACAGAATGAATATGACAATCTCAACAAAAGGAATATAAACATCATTATCAAGTCTCAAGTACAAAATCGGGGAACAATCCACTATAAGTTTGATACAACTGTCAGATACAAGAAATAAGATAACCACAGAAAATACTGAGTATGGAAACAGTATATACTCAGAAGATACCCGAAGAGATCACTCGACTGCTGGATCTGGTACTGCTCCAGTGCCTGCTCCTGATAATGCTTCTGTTCCTGTTAATGCTTATGTCCGGTACACCTCAGGGTAGATCTCGTCTGCTAATCCTGGGGACATAATCCGGATCCAGGTCCTCAGGGGACATAGCAAGGTACAGATAAACAAGCCAAAAATATGCAGTGCAGAAATAAAGGAAACAATAGGGTAAATAAATAACCAGCTAAGTGATATGCAAGATAAGAGTAGCACTATAACTCAGGCTGAAACCACTACAAGCTCGGTGTCGGGGAGCCGGTAGCAGTGATATCATGTGGTTGTCTATCTCTTCGTGAGACTAAGATGCCGGCATAATATATAATCAACCTGTAGTTTGTGTGACTCTTCCCACCCAATGTAATCATGCATCTCATGTCCACGACGTCTCATGTCCATGCCATACAGGATCATAGCTAATGCATCAAGTCATAATCTAAGAATATAATCTATGTCCATCCTGTATCCTACACAGAATCACCTTGAATATCTCAGGAAGATTCTGTCAATATATGAGTCAAGTGTCCTGGGTTATTGTACTTGATACAGCAAGTACTAGAATGTAAAGGGCCACGAATGTCCATCTCTAATGACATACACAACTTCGCGTACGGAGTTGGCATCCGACTGTAATCGGACACTAAGTATGCCACACGGCCCTAGGTTTAAGCATGAACAATAATCACAGAAAATAAAGCAAGATAAAATGAATCATTAAACTGCATTTATGGCAAGGTACACTTGTCTGGATTTCCGGTTCCAATTATAGCTCTGACTTCCGTGGGTTCTGCAGGCAGTACTCCGGTTGCTGAAACAAATATCACCATCAGATCCAGAAAAATATTAATCAGCTAGAAACGCCTGTCCTTGAGTCCAATTTGGAGACAAGGGCAAAAACGTCATTTTCGGGTCAAGGCGGGGTCCAGATGTGGGCCGCTTTGCACCAAAAAATGCGTCAGGGTCAAAGGTCTCAAAAACAGTCCAACTTAGTGTCAACAGGTCAGGAACGAGGATACGAACCCAACGGAACTTCCAGAAATGGATTCCGATGAGCCGTTCTCAAAATCGCCCGTCGGGTGGAGCTGTGGGGCCCACGACACGCAATTTTGTCAACGTTCTCAGAATCGAACCAAACTTGGCTCACAGGACCAGCGTATTGCTACGAGTCCGATGACGCAAGTTTCGTCTCGATCCGACGTGTGTACACTAAGTTATAGCAAGATCCAGAAAAGTCAGATACGGGACGATGGGTGGAAGATGGAGTGGAGGGGACGGCGGTTGCGGGCGTTCCGGAGGTGAGGCGACGCGGGGAGGTGAGCAGGCGACGGGTGCGGCCGGCGGAGCGGAAGCGGCAGGGTCGGGGGTTCTGCAGTTTGGGGGAGAGGGATTGGCGGGTCGGGTCGGGCGGCGGATCCGGGTTAGGCAGCGGATCCGACCCGATCCGCTAACAGTAAAGTGGGTACGGGTCGGGTTAACGGGTCGGGTCTGGGTTGGACCCGGATCCGACCCAAAAGAAATTTGGTTTAATAAATAAACCCGGTCCGGTTCAGTTTAATTTGGTTTATTTAATAAAAACCTGGTTTATTTTTGGGTTAATTAATTACTTAGTATTTAGGGCTTTAAAAATCCATCCGGGGTCCAATAAATTCCCGGAAAATTATCCTAGGTCTGGTTTTCTATTTTACACCATAAAATATTATTTTCATAATATTTTAAACTATTTATTGTCATTTTAAAAATCCTTTAATACTTAAAGAACATGAATTTAATTCCAGAAAAATCCAAGAAATTCCAGAAAATTCAGAAAATCAAATTTAAAATTCTTTGAAAAAATTAGAGGGATTACAATCTCACCATAACACCCGTACTTAATTCTAAGTACGCCAGTGGTGTTAAGTCCACAAAAACTGCTACGTCCATATTACCTCTAGCAGGGCTTGCCTCGAACCTATAGCTTGCACTTAGGTGCGCAAAAAGTGATGGGTCCACAAAATAGCCATGTTCATATTACCTCTGAGCTAAATTCCTCAGCTGAGTTTGTTATGTTCATATTACCTCTGAACAAACCATCCTGGTCTGACTATCGATTATCATGTTAATGATACCTCTAATATCGGTTGTCATCTCACCTTAACACCCGTACTTAATTCTAAGTACGCCAGTGGTGTTAAGTCCACAAAAACTGCTACGTCCATATTACCTCTAGCAGGGCTTGTCTCGAACCTATCGCTTGCACTTAGGTGCGCAAAAAGTGATGGGTCCACAAATCAGCCATGTTCATATTACCTCTGAGCTAAAATTCCCCAGCTGAGTTTGTTATGTTCATATTACCTCTGAACAAACCATCCTGGTCTGACTATCGATTATCATGTTAATGATACCTCTGATATCGGTTGTCATCTTAACTTAACACCCGTACTTAATTCTAAGTACGCCAGTGGTGTTAAGTCCACAAAAACTGCTACGTCCATATTACCTCTAGCAGGGCTTGCCTCGAACCTATTGCTTGCACTTAGGTGCGCAAAAAGTGATGGGTCCACAAATCAGCCATGTTCATATTACCTCTGAGCTAAATTCCCCAGCTGAGTTTGTTATGTTCATATTACCTCTGAACAAACCATCCTGGTCTGACTATCGATTATCATGTTAATGATACCTCTAATATCGGTTGTCATCTCACCTTAACACCCGTACTTAATTCTAAGTACGTCAGTGGTGTTAAGTCCACAAAAACTGCTACGTCCATATTACCTCTAGCAGGGCTTGCCTCGAACCTATCGCTTGCACTTAGGTGCGCAAAAAGTGATGGGTCCACAAAATAGCCATGTTCATATTACCTCTGAGCTAAATTCCCCAGCTGAGTTTGTTATGTTCATATTACCTCTGAACAAACCATCCTGGTCTGACTATCGATTATCATGTTAATGATACCTCTGATATCGGTTGTCATCTCACCTTAACACCCGTACTTAATTCTAAGTACGCCAGTGGTGTTAAGTCCACAAAAACTGCTACGTCCATATTACCTCTAGCAGGGCTTGTCTCGAACCTATCGCTTGCACTTAGGTGCGCAAAAAGTGATGGGTCCACAAATCAGCCATGTTCATATTACCTCTGAGCTAAAATTCCCCAGCTGAGTTTGTTATGTTCATATTACCTCTGAACAAACCATCCTGGTCTGACTATCTATTATCATGTTAATGATACCTCTGATATCGGTTGTCATCTCAACTTAACATCCGTACTTAATTCTAAGTACGCCAGTGGTGTTAAGTCCACAAAAACTGCTACGTCCATATTACCTCTAGCAGGGCTTGTCTCAAACCTATCGCTTGCACTTAGATGCGCAAAAAGTGATGGGTCCACAAATCAGCCATGTTCATATTACCTCTGAGCTAAAATCTCCAGCTGAGTTTGTTATGTTCATATTACCTCTGAACAAACCATCCTGGTCTGACTATCGATTATCATGTTAATGATACCTCTGATATCGATTGTCATTTCAACTTAACACCCGTACTTAATTCTAAGTACGCAGTGGTGTTAAGTCCACAAAAACTGCTACGTCCATATTACCTCTAGCAGGGCTTGCCTCGAACCTATTGCTTGCACTTAGGTGCACAAAAAGTGATAGGTCCACAAATCAGCCATGTTCATATTACCTCTGAGCTAAATTCCCCAGCTGAGTTTGTTATGTTCATATTACCTCTGAACAAACCATCCTGGTCTGACTATCGATTATCATGTTAATGATACCTCTGATATCGGTTGTCATCTCAACTTAACACCCGTACTTAATTCTAAGTACGTCAGTGGTGTTAAGTCCACAAAAACTGCCATGTCCATATCACCTCTGAGCAGATATATACCTCCATCCCTAATGGAGTGTTTCCCCAACAGAGAAAAGGTCAGTTCATGTCCATATTACCTCTGAACTACGTCTCTCTGCTTTCCCCACAGAGTCATATTACCTCTGATAGGGATTATTTTTTAACTTATTATTTGCACTATTGTGCGCAACAAATAATAGGTCCACCAAAGATCCTCCAGTGGGATGTCCTCAACAAAACATGATATTGTACTACGTCAGCCTACTACCTTCAAAAAACGGACAGTCAGCAAATTCGAAAGGTTTTTCGTGCAAGACGGTTCAGCAGGTTCTACGCTAAAGGAGCTTTTCTACGCTCGACAGCAACAGATCTACGGCTTCACGTTCGACAGCTACAAGTCTACGGTTTATGCCCGGATGCCTTTGTGCTCGGTAGTTTTTATGCTCGAGAGGCAACAAACCTATGACTTCACGCTCAGGAACCACAAGTCTACGATTTTACGCTCGATGGTGTTTTTACGCTCACAGGCTACAGATCTACAGTTCTGCGCTAAAGGAGCTTTTTTTACGCTCGACAGCAACAGATATACGGCTTCACGTTCGACAGCTACAAGTCTACGGTTTATGCCCGGATGCCTTTGTGCTCGGTAGCTTTTATGCTCGAGAGGCAGCAAACCTACGACTTCACGCTCAGGAACCACAAGTCTACAATTTTGCGCTCGGAGGTATTTTTTACGCTCAGAGGCTACAGACTGATGATTTCACGCTCCACGACTTTCCACATATCCGAACAGTCCCCAAAGCGGTCAATTGCAAAGGGTTCACACAGAAGATACTCATTCTTGACCCAGAGTATCCCAAGCACCCGAAGAATACAGAGTTAAAACATTGAGAAATTACTCTTCTCGGGTCCAAAATTGGAGGTTCATCCAGACTCCAGTCTGAACATCCCGTCTATCAAGGTGGCAACTCAATTTGACAGCCAAAAACCTCGACCCTGTTCCAAGGGAGTTTCGAGAGATCATTCTTGAAGACGAAGTCTGAACAAAATCCTGCTCATCAGAGAAGCAACAGTTCAGAATTCTATGCCGTCCTTCAGTCCTAGCAACAGGACAGTTCTAAATGTTCAAAGACGCTCAGCGGCGTTCTATGGACTATTCGCTATGCGTAAAGGACAGGGCCTAATACTCTTTCTATCAGAGTCGGCGTAAAGATTCAGACGTGTCGAAGCTGCACATATCCAGACTTCACAGCAACGCCATACAAATTTGCTGATTATCCCGAGCAAGGGAGGCTAAGGTATCCTTCCATGATCCATCGCTGCAATGGACACTTGCTCGAAGACGCCATCTTTTTTGGCTCCCCACATGCTGGAAGAACATGATCTCCTTCTTCCTCAGATCGACCCGACGAGCTCCGGCGATCATCTCTGTATGGTGATGGGAATGTGATAAAAACAGGTTCACCCCCCAGCCTTTTATAGGCGAAAGAGATCACAGCGGTCCCCAATAAATCCGCCATAAAGTCAGTACCGACCGTTTCAACGCTCCATTCAGAAACGTTTCGAGTTACGAGGGGCCGTTCATGCTTCTTTCAAAGCGTTTCAAATTCTGAGGAATTTAAAAGCTTTGAATGGGGTCTTGTAGAAGCATGAAAAATACGCTGGAACGATCTAAGCAGCATCTCGACACAGGGCAGCGTAAGCAGAGGCCTCCAGAGCCGTCGAACATGAAACAGAGCTCTTCCGCCAAATACAACGTGAAATATGAGCTCAAAGGACCATCCGCGTAAGTACGGTACGTCCAGGCCGCCCCAGCATAAACAGAGTTCTTTATCGCCTCCATGGCGTAAAACCCAGCCGCTTTCAGAGCAGCGTTAAAGCGTACGAGGAACGCTTCGTCTTCCCCGAAATGAACCTGTCAAGTCACGCGGTGAACCTGGCCTCTGACTCCTGACAAAAAGTGCTGCACGGCTACCCAGACGACGGCTGAAAACGATGGCAGACCCCTCGGGACATGCCCCACGGTATGATGGCGGATCTCTGCATTTAATGCAGAGGATTTGGTTAAAATATCACCAAACCGTCGTTTACCAAAGTCCCCCCAGCGTAAACCGCTATTTAGCGTACAAGGGAATACGTTGCCTTGTTTTACACAGGCAAACATGAGCTGTTTTACGCTTCGCAGAGGACAAACCGCTGCCACGTCAAAAGCTGCACTTCGTACGGGGCTCGAGGCACATCTCTACGTCTAATTGCACAGAGCAGTGACAGTTTCCCTCAAGGCACGTCTCTGCGACGGATGCACAGAAGGGCTGCAGACCTTCAAAACACGTCTCCGCATTTAATGCACAAGATGATGGCAAATCTCTGTGGAAGATTTGGTTATATCTTCGAAAGCCGTAATTCCGGCTAAGACGTCCATATCAGCACTTTGACACGGTACGCAGTGGCTTCTACGCCCGCTCAGGATTAGTGCTCCCTCGGCTTCCAACGCCCTCTCGGTCTCTACGACCATTCGACTTCTATGTCTGTTCGGCTTCTATGCCCATTCGGCTTCTATGCCTGCTCGGCTTCTATGCCTATTTTGGCTTCTACGCCAAGGTGACAGTCGCTTGGCTTTTACGCCAACCTCTGCTACACAAGGGATACCTACCTACGTGGCTTCTACGCCGTGATCTTCGTAGCAGATATACGCATTTTGTCCCCTTAGTTGGACACGCGTCACATGCTCACTCAAAAGGTCATTTACACGCAGGCATTGGTTATTTTAAACCGTTGTGTAAAAGGGTGATGTACTGTCCACTCCTCGGTTGTTACACCGACGGAGTGGTCACTGTCACCAAAACTCTATAAATAGAGACCCCTATCAATGGGGAAAAAGGTGGAAAAATTAGAAACTCGAAGATCGGACAAGGTCATCGAACCAGAGATCAAGGAGGAGAGATAGAGAGAGAGAGAGGAGAACCCAGAGCTCGGGCAAGGAACAGGGAGTGACGACCTTCAGCATCGCGCATCCACCCTCCTTTGCAACCTCCGAAGCTGCATCCTGTCTTCCACGACACTTCTTCAACATCGTGTAGTCCAAGGGCTAAAGTGATCGACCGCAGATCAGACACCTATAGCAATTTATACCCAGATTAAATAAATTGTACTCCCACATCCTCGTATAGGATTACATTGTACAAGTTTGTTTGTAAACCAAAGGGCGCGGGTCTCTTATAACCCTGTCATTGAAATACACTTTCATTCTTTCGTTTAATACCACAAACAGATGACATCAATGAATACCTCATGAGCCCTCCAGTATTAGTAGCCCTAGTTATGGGAAAGTCATTTATGCTCTATGTATGGGCAATGGATCATTCTCTTGGCGCTCTACTAGCCTAGAAGAGTGACACTTGTCTCGAGCAGGCCATCTACTACCTCAGCAGGATGATGGTCGGTATGGAACACAGATATAAACCCGTCGAGAAGGAATGCCTTGTTCTAGTTTTTTGCGATCCAAAAAACTTGGCATTATGTGGCAGGGCAAACGATCTACATGATCTCACGGGTCAACCATCTCAGGGTGCTCATGACCAAACCCAGGGCACTCAACTCCCGCCTGGCGACGTGGGCAATACTGCTGTCACCATACGACATAACGTTTGTTCCACAAAAAGTTATCCAGGGCCAAGCAATAGCTGACTTCCTAGCTGCCCACCTGGTGCCAGAAACGTTAAAACTTTATGAGAAGATCCCCGACAAAGTTGCAGACTCCAACACCGTGCCGCGCTTAGAATAATCTCTACCTTCGAGGGGTTCTTCATATAACACGTCCCTTGGCTACAAAATATTAAGGCTGAAGCCCTGGCTGGTCTTGCAGCCTCTTTAGCTATTTTTTCCAATGCTCATGAGCTGATCACTGTAGTCTGTCAGAAGCTGGTCAGCCCAAAGAACAACCTCTATCTGTGCCTAAGCTACTCCGTACAGATAAGCATCGACTCCCAAGACTGGAGACTTCCATTTATCGACTACACAGTCTATGAAATTCTCTCCGAGAACCCAAAGGAAGCCACTTCCATCAGAAGATGTTCCCTCTGATTCTATTATGATACGGCTACTAAAATGTTGTATCGTCGCTTCTATAATGGTCTTCTGTTATGATGCCTATCGAATACATAAGCAAAGCAGGCTCTTCGTGAGGCTCACGAAGGGGTTTGCGGTGCCTATCTGCCAGGGTCCAAGCTACAGGACCGCCTCCGAAGAATGGGTTACTATTGGCCGATAATGGTAGTAGATGCTATTGACTACACAAAGAAGTGCCAAGAATACCAGATCCACACAGACTTTATCCGCTAACCCTCGGAGTTTCTACACCCGACTGTTGCATTTTGGCCATTAGAGGCACGTGGAATGGATATCATTGGAGTAATTAGTTCACTTTCGTCCAAGGTACATCGGTTCATCTTGGCCATTACCGACTACTTCTTCAAGTGGGCAGAAGCAGTACCACTCGCAGAAGTCAAGATATTAAATGTGATTACTTCGTCAAGCATTATGTCATATACCACTTCGGCTTGCTACAAAGGATGGTCCATGACAATGGTCCACAGTTTACAAGTCCTCCGAATCATAGAATTTCTTTGCTTATGTTATTATGCTGCTTTCCTTCTTTCGGCTAAATATTCTTTTGTTATCTTATTAGAAGCAAGTTTGAATGGAACCATACCAGGTATCTTAATCGCTCATTTTGAGTAATACAACTACTTTGAAAAAATATAATCTGTGGTTATATAGCTATCGATAAAAAAGCATCCTCTATGGCTCAGTTAGTGACGACTTTGTGGGATGCTAGGTAGATAGGATTGGACGTTATGTGTTCTATCAATTTTGTGACAAAAAATGGATTCAGAATATAGTATCGACAGCCTACAACCCAACATTGAATGGTTTGCCTGAGGCGTTCAAAAAAATCGTCATCAAGCTCCTCAAGAAGTTTGTGTCTTCAAATAAGCGCGAATGAAACAAGAAGCTCAGTGAATGTCTCTGGGCCGACCACACAACGGTTCGAACACCAACCGATAGTACGCCTTTCTTTTTGGTCTACGGGAGCGAAGCAGTCCTTCCCCTTGAGATCCAGATTCCCTCGCTTCGAGTGTCTCTCTCCAACCAGTTAATCGTCGACAAAAATCACCACCTACGGCTACAAGAGCTAGAAGCACTCAATGAGAAACGTCTCTTAGCTCAACGGAGCATTGAGTTATACCAAACGTGTCTCTCAGGAGCCTTCAACAAAAAAGTTAAGAAGAGGACCTATCAAGTGGGTGATCTCGTCTTGATAGTAAGAAGGCAGATGGTTATGACCCAGAAGACGGGCCGACAAGTTCCAACCCAAATGGGAAGGCTCGTTCGTTGTAGAATCCGTATTCTCCAACGGTGCCTACCAATTGTTGAAACCTAACGGCGACTTGCTCATAATGCCCATCAACCGCAAGTTCCTAAAAAAGTACTATGTCTAAGGCTATACTTGTACTTCTCTCTATCCTTAGCATGACAACAAAGATGTATAGGGTTTCAACTACTTGAACAATCCCTGACAAGTGCCTATGCACGATAAGCCATTATTGGTATTCAGGAGTCCGGGATACGCAACAGATAATGGATCCTCAAAATCTCCCCAGTGGAGCAATCCTCAGGTCCACCTACACACTCCCACAAGGACCACACAAAAATAAGTCTTATTAGATGCTAGCCATGTCCATATTACCTCTGAGCTATTGGCCTAATAATATCCCCAGTGGAGTAAACCTCAGGTCTATCTACATTCCCGGGTAGACCATAACCAGAAAATTACTCCTCAATGAGTTCTCAGACATTGCTTCACGTCCATATTGCTTCTGAACTATTGTTCTAATATTTCTCCCCGACCGTATTTGTCATGTCCATATTACCTCTGAGCAAAACCTTCCGGATTTGGCTATCGATTATCACGTCCATACTATCTCTGATATCGGTTGTCATCTCAACTTAGCACCCATACTTATTTCTAAGTACGCCAGCGGTGTTAAGTCCATAAAATCTGCCACGTCTATATCACCACTGGCAGGGCTTGTCTCAAACCTACCACTTGCACTCCAGTACGCAAGAAGTGATAGGTCTACCAAAGACCCCCCCAGTGGGATATCCCTAAATGACTACGGTGTTATACTACGTCTACATCATCTCTAGTACAATACCCAAAAGTCCACAACATACAAAATTCTTAAAAAGTAGAGACTTTATTGATTAATATTCAAGATCATGAGTACATATGATGAAAATCTATTACATTCAAGGGATTTTCATTAGTATTCATGGTCATGAGTACATATGATAGAAACCTATTTTAAGGGTTTCCATGAAGTCTCACTGATACAAACCTTTTTCATTAGAAGCGCCCCTCCATGCTGTCGTTGCTACTAACACAAGTCAAGCCTGCAGCAGAACTCAATGCTTTCTGGATTATCCATCTACAATGTAAATCTCAGTATATGGAAAAGAATCCATACCGACAGATAGCAAGGGAGGAGCAAGAGCAGGTGCTCTATAAACATGCGAGAAGACCGACGATAGGAATGACAATTAATCCAAATTTTGCCATCGACCCCACAATCTCCTGGCCGATAGCAAACCACATAAAAGAAAGAACCGCAGATGTCATGCTGCATGAACAAGGATAGCTCAGTGCATGACGCATGATGTTCATCCTCGTCTCCTGGATCAGTTCTTGATGAACTGCCACATAACGTTGGTCTTCACCTCGGACAACGGATATTATGATATCCTTTCATGCTCCATTATGAGTTGTGCGAGGGGGAACAAAACTTGCATAAGGAAAACATATGACATCAGCAAACAAAGACAAAGTTGACATCTATGCGGCAGAGCCTAGTCGGTGCATGAGGTATCTTCCATGCGGCAGATCCATGATGGTCGTATGTCGGGTCAAGCGTCCATCCATGTGGCAGAGCCATGGTGGTCGCATATCCGGATCGAACCTTCGTCCATTCAATAGAGTTATGGCTGTCGTATATCTAAGTCGAGTCTTCATCCATGCGACAGGATCTTAGTTATTGCATGCTGGTTGCCCATCCATGCGATATACTAATGAAGAAAGTTTGTGCATATTCGTGATAATCTCTCATCCATGCGGCAAGGCTTTGTAAAAAGTCTACACGTGTTCTAGAAGATTTCTCGTCCATGCAGCAAGACTATGCATGGGTTTTACTGTGTCTGTGGAAGCCCGATACGAAGAATGCGGTGCTCCCCTATCTCTGAGTAAAGCACCAAAATTAGGGGCCTAGGATCAAGACTGCCCATGATAAATTCTTTAGCAAGGAGAGCCGCAGCTGTCAGCATCCTTCACAAAGAAGAGAAAATGAAGCAGAGAGAATAAAGCGCGCTCTCTCTCTCTCTATCTCTCTCTCTCTCTCCTCCTAGACACCTATTTATAGGCTTGAAAAGCCATAGAAAGAGATCAAGATAGTAAACCAAAGCAGTTATAAGAATGAATCTAATGCCTCGATCCGCGTAATCCCCTTTAAGTTCCTCGAAAACTAATTTTTCAAGTCCTGCGTCAAGAGATAGGCCCCAAATCTCGAGGAAATTTGGTCAAATATCCTCATTAAATGATGGAATAGCCTGTCAGAGCCCTCCATGCGGCAATGATACTATGCGACATGCCCTTTCTATGCATCCAAATATGTTCGGCCATGCTTTTTATTCAACATATTTCAAAACTTATGATTTTGGAAACTTTAAAGGGGGTCTTGTAGAAGCATAAAAATTCTGCAAGCCGCATAAAGCTCATGCCCCTTGGAGTCACATAGAGCTCATGCCCCTTGGAGTCGCATAATGCTCATGCCCCTTGAAGTCACATAAGAGCATAAACAACCTTCATACGGCCTAGAAAGCCTCAGAATAAAAGGTCGCATACAAAGCCCTCGACACAGTCTCCGATGACTGACATAAAGTTTTGAGTGCCTCGAGATTCTGTGAAAGGGGGCGGCATGCAAAAAGATAGAAAGTCACATCATGAATTAATAACCTCGACAGATGCGCCAGGCCATGTATCCTCCACTATGCGGCTACGGCACTATGCGGCCTCGTCAATATGCGGCCAGAGTGTTATTCCTACCAAGGCCAAACGAGAGCACATATGAGGCTACAAGACCCATGCGGCCTCGTTAACATACAGTCAGAGTGTCCATTCGACTAAGGCCAAATGAGAGCATGTAAGTGACTATAAGTTCTATGCGGCCTCGTCAATATATGGCCAGAGTGTCCATCCGACCAAGGCCAAACTAAGAGCCCGTATGCAGCCACGATGCTATGTCGCCATAACGTTATGTGACTTTCAGTTCATAGGATCTTTTCTGTTATAACTGAAAAAGATTTCTTGCACGATCAGTGCTGACTATGTGTCCAGCTGACCAAGTTACTCACACTACGGTTTAAAAATAACTCTGAGATCTCTTCAACAATATATCTCAACCAAGACCATATGGTAATCTACCTATGCCATACGACGACAGTTGAAATCATATTATGTTGAAGAAGCCTTATGTGGCCACCAAACAGAGGCATATACGGTACCTATGGCCCATCAGCACGATGGCGATAAATAGGAGCAACTTGAGCATTCTAATGACTGGTTATTTTTCTGCTTCAGAGAGACCAGACCACTCCCAAGTGAGCAACATGCATAAGAGAGAGAATAGAGAAGAGATTTCTCGCTCCGATATCGGACCGTCAATGGAGTTTAAGAGTCACTGCAGCACTCAATCTCCATCGTCATCCCCCAAAATAAAAAATTATACTTCAATTTTCTATCTAGGACCTCTTTGTAGTTCTTTAGTTTTTTATTAAAGCAATCCCAATTTTAATGGCAAACACAAACTCCAACACCGTGATGAGGGCAGAAGCCGTTTGGCGAATGTTCTTCGATGGTGCTTCGACAGTAGGACCCAAAGGTGATATCGTCGCTAGAGTCGGGATAATATTGATCTCCCCATATGATCTGGTCATCAACCACACCTACTCTGTCATAGAGCCATCATTTAATAATATGGCAGAGTATAACACCCTCGTTATTGGACTCCGGCTCACTAAGCAAGTAGGAGCCAACTACATAGAGGCCTACGATGACTCGAAGTTGATCGTTAGTTAGGTCCGGGGCTAGTACAAAGTCAGGCATGAGTATTTAATTTCCTACCATCAAGCGACACTGGGTATAATCTTTCACACCCCAGTCCCGTAAGGGCCGATCGTCCTTGCTTGGACATGATGCCGTGCAAGCCTAAGTTATACTTGCACCAGGCATTGTACCTGCACAAGACACAAGTCAGACAAAAATATACATATATAAGTACAAAATATAAATACAGAGAACCAAAGTTGAACATATTTAATAGAAACACAAAATACTTTCTTTATTGAATACATAAAGATTTGGATTACAAAGTACTTGCTTGGCTGAGTTACAAAAATATGCCTTAGAAGACTTAAAACTCTTTTTATATTCCAAAAACTAGCCATAACGTCCATACATTATATCATTTTAGTAGGACCCAAAAGCAAAATATCTAGCAGAAGAGGAGTTTGCCTACAAGAGAGAAAAGCTAAGGAAGAAGCACGAGCACGGTCCCTCTGGAAGGATCCGCTAATACCGATTCAAAATGCTCGCCAAGCTCTTGCTACTAGAACCTGGAGATTTGCCCACAAACATGGGCCAGTACTACAATATGTACTAGTGAGCAACCGTGGACAAACTCACCTATAAATCCATACTAAGTAAGCATATGAAGCTAGCATTATTAGGTAATCTTTCTAGTTGTCTAGTTTCTTTAAAAATTTGCATATGAAACATAAATAATAGATAGGCTATGCATATGATAATTCTTACACATGGTCGAGCGGTTATCCCTGCATCAGACACACAAGTTAGCAACAATTTTCATATACGTATATAACTCATGCATCTGTGTTGGCATCAAGTGTCAAGTGTGCATAGGAGATGACTTATCATGCGAACTAACTACATGATGGTCCATGGGAAAACCCATTCTCTATAGACGTGAACACCCCCCTAATCGCGAGGACTTCTTTGCCTTATGGTGTTCCTCTAATCCCCTCCCAGGGCGAACGATCCCCAGTGCCCCAAAAACCGTTTGTGGGATCTCTTCTTATGCACAAGTTATCTAAAGATCGATGCATAAAATGCAACTCTATCATATAAACACTTACTATGCAGCAGGTTAGACTATAAAAGAATATCTCCATCTATCTTTACTCTATTCTTTGGTAACCTATGCGAGGTTTCTATAAACATCTCTATGCAGCATATGAGTAAGGAACAAATATACATCTATTTGAACAAGCATTTGTAACAGTTCTATATGTATAAAAATTGAGCATGCAGTTTATCTTTTTTAGCTTGTTTTGTTTAGTGAGGCATCATTTGTATAGGAACAAGTAACTTGTGCAGACTAGAGATCATTTTTATTAAGGCGTATGGACTGAAGGATTCATAGAAGGGCCTATCCACTCACCGATTGAATCAAACGAGAGGATAGAAAAGCCTTATGCAACGGTCACTCCTTGGTTATGTATTCTAAAATTGTAATAATACTTGGTTAGCATCCTTCGATCTCTTTACCTTACGATTCAAAAAGAATGTGCAAGCGAGAAAAGCGAATCATGAAAATCAAGTCATCGAAAGCAAGACAAAACATAAAGCAACACAAAATCAAGAAGCAAAACAACCAACGAAAACTCTTGGACTTATTTCAATAGAAGCCGTTCCATCAATTTGAAGGGTTCATTGCATTTCGTCTGTGTTAATTTGGCGGTAAGGTTTTCTCGAGACTCGATTCTCAACTGAGTCAAAGTAACAAGTGTTCCATAAGTAACTGTTAGGAGCGAGATATTACATAATCTCTACCTTTGGGGGGTTCTTCATAGAGCACGTTCCTCAACTATAAAAACGAGGATGACGCCCTTGCCGGTCTCGAGGCCTCCTTGGTCGTCCTTGCAAACACTCACCAGTTGATCACCGTGGTCAGCCAAGAGCTAGTCTGCCCAAAAAATAATCTCTTCATGTTTCTAAGCTATGCCGCAGAGGTAGAAGCTGGCATCCAAGACTGGAGGCTCCCGTTTATCGACTACACAGTCTATGGAATCCTTCTTGAAGACCTGAAGAAAGCTACTTCCATCAGAATACGTTCCCTCTGATTCTACTATGACATGGCTACCAAAATATTGTATCATCGTTCGTATGATGGACTTATGCTACGGTTCCTATCAGATACAAAAGCCAAACATAGAGTTCGGGAAGCCCATGATGGCATTTATGGTCCCACCAACCTGGTCCTAAGCTATAGGATCATCTAAGGCGTTTGGGGTATTACTGGCCAATGATGGTAGCAGATGCCGTCAACTACGCAAAGAAGTATAGGATGTATCAGATCCATGCTAACTTCATCCACCAGCCCTCAGAGTTTCTAAACCCAACAGTAGCGTCCTGGCCATTCGAGGCATAGGGGATGGATATCATTAGACCAATTAGTCCACCTTCGTCGAAGGGACATCGGTTCATCTTGGCCATCACCGACTACTTTTCCAAGTGGACAGAAGCTGTTTCGCTCGCTAAAGTAAATACATCAAACGTGATCAGCTTTATCAAGCATCACATCATATACTGCTTTGACTTGCTACGAAGGATCATCAATGACAACGGTCCATAGTTTGTAAGTCATGCATTCTACCGATTTTGCAAAAAAATTGAATTTAGAATATAGCTTCGACTGCCTACAACTCGACATCAAATGGTTTGTCTGAGGCATTTAACAAAACCATTATCAAGCTCCTTAAGAAGTTTGTGTCATCTACCAAGCGCGATTGGAATGAGAAGTTGGGTGAATGTCTCTGGTCCTACCGTACAACGGTCTGGATGCCAACTGGTAGCAAGCCATTCTCCTTGGTCTACGGGAGAGAAGCGATCCTCCCCGTCGAGGTCCAAATTCCCTCGCTCCGAGTGGCTCTCTCCAACCGACTAACCGTCGACAAAAATAATCGTAAACGACTAGGAGAATAGGAAGATCTCAACGAGAAATGCCTCTTAGCTCAATAACGCATTAAGCTGTACCAAGAGCGCCTCTTAGGAGCCTTCAACAAACGGGTTAAGAAAAAGACCTACCAAGTGGGTGACCTCGTCCTGACAGTAAGGAGGCCGATGGTTATGTCACTACCCCATTTCCAGAGCAGGGTATTTTTTATTTTAATTTGGTTAATTGTGTATTTATCATAAATATTTGTATTAATATTTAATTATTGGTTGTATTATGTTTTTATTAGTTATTTTAGTGTTTTGGCTAGCCTGGACCCATGTAAGACCCTAGTGGACCCATGTCAGACCCAACCAACATCCTTGTTAGACTTATTTATTGGTGTAGATTAGTTATTTATATTTTTATTAGTTAGTTGGAGTGATTAGGAATTTATTAGAGTACATTTGGAACCCCAAACCCAAACCCCAATTAGGATGACTTAATTGAGGGTATTTTAGACTTTGTGATTAGAAAACCCTAACCCTATTTCTCTCTCCTGGCCGAATATGACCAGCACCCCCCCTCCATTCATTCCATTCTTCTTCTTCTTCTTCTTCACTCTCCTCTCCATTTTCTTCTTCTTTCCTCCTTCCAATTTCTTCCAAATTCAAGTAAGTTCTTCACTTTCTTCTCTTCCTTCTTCTATTTCTTCCATTAATGCAAACCCTAACCCTTTGTTTTTCCCTAACCTAGGTGTGTAGAGCTTAGATTTGGTGTTGGAGCTTGGGTTGGAAGCTTGGAGGCTTGGTGTGGTAAATTTGGAGCTTTTTGGAGACTTTGGCTTGGGATTCCAACTCCCAAGAGGTAAACCCTAATTTTTTCCCCTTGTGATTACTCTAATATAGTGTAATTAGTAGTTTAGAACCTTCCTAGACCTTAGGGCTACCTATGGGAGGAAGTTGGAGCGTGTTAGACTTCTTTGTTATCTTATCGTGCTGAGATTCATGATTGAGTACTTGTGTTATCATTATTATATTGCTCCTCCGTTTGGAGTTGAGATCTTGACAAGTACTTATATTGATTGCGTGAGATTGTTAGCTAGATAGTAGACCTTGACAGCGTTCTACCGTCGATACTGCGGCATAGGCTGAACGTACCCACGACTCATGTCCGATTTTTGGGTGCGGGTCGTGACAGGTTATGACCTACAAGACAGCCAAAAAGTTCCAACCTAAATGGGAAGGCCCATTTGTCGCAGATTCAGTATTCTCCAACGGCACCTATTGACTAGCGAAATCCAATAGCGACTTGCTCATGATGCCCATCAACGACAAGTTTCTAAAAAAGTACTATGTATAATGCTAGGCTTGTACTTCTTCCTATCCTAGCAGGACAACAAAGATGTATAGGGTTTCCACTCCTTGTTCATCCCCAGCGAGTGTCTATGCACGTCATTCCTCAATAAGCCATTACCGGTATTCAGGTGTCCTAGATATGCAACAAATAATGGATCCTCAAAATCTTCTTAACAGAGCAATCCTTAGGTCCACCTGCACACTCCCGTAGGGATCACTCAAAAATTAGTCTCGTTAGATGCTAGCCATGTCCATATTACCTCTGAACTACTATCCTAACATTTTTCCCCAGCCGTGTTTGCCATGTCCATATTACTTATAAGCAAACCTCCCAGGTTTGGCTATCGATTATCATATCCACATTACCTCTTATATCGGTTGTCATCTCAACTTATCACCCGTACTTAACTCTAAGTACACCAATGGTGTTAAGTCCACATAACCTGCCACGTCCATATCACCTCTGGAAGGGCTTGTCTCGAACCTATACTTGCACTCCAGTGCACAAAAAGTAATAGGTCCACCTAAGTTCTCCAGTAGGATATACTAAACATACTACAATATTTTACTACGTCCATATTACCTCTGGTATGATATCCAAAGTCCACAACATATAATGTGACATATACAAAAGAAAATTCTAAAAAAAGAAGACTTTATTGAGTAGTATTCAAGGTCATGAGTACATATGATGAAAACCTGTTTTAAGGGATTCCATAAAGTCTCGTAGATATGAACCTTTTTTATTAGAGGAGCCCCTTTGTGCTGTCGTTGCTACTGACATAAGTCGGGCCAGTAGAAGAAATTAATGCTTTCTGGATCATCCCTTCATAGTACAAACCTTAGTATATGGAAAAAATCTATACCGTCGGATAGTAAGGGAGGAGCAGGAGCAGGTGCTCTACAATCATGCGGGAAGATCGAAGATAGAAATGCCAATTAATCCAAATTCTGTCATCGATGCCGCAGGCCCCTGGCCAGTAGAAAGACGCATAAAGGGAGAAATGAAGCTAGCACGCTGCATGAACAAGGACAGTTCAACGCATGACGTATAATGTTCATCCTCGTCTACTGGATTAGTTCTTGCCAAATTGTCCTAGTCTTCTGGATCAGTTCTTGGTGAACCGTCGCATAAAGTTGGTCTTCACCCTGAATAATGGGTGTTATGATATCCTTACATGCTCCATCATGATCAGCACGAGGGAGGACAAAGCCTGCACAAAGATAACATATGTCATTAGCTAACAAAGACAATATGAAATCCATGCGGCAGAGCCTAGTCGGTGCATGAGGTGTCTTCCATGCGAAGAGCCATGATGGTCGTATGCCGGGTCAAGCCTCTATGCATGCGGCAGAGCCACGATGGTCGCATGTCAGATCGAGCCTTCATATATGCGACATAGTCATGGTTGTCGTATGTCCAGGTCGAGCCTTCATCCATGCAGCAGGATCTTAGCTGCCGCATGATGGTTGCCTATCCATGCGACAGACTAATGAGAAAAGCTCGCATATGTTCTTGATGATCTCTCATCCATACGACAAGGCTATGTAAAAAGTCTGCGCATGTTCTAGACGATTTCTCGTCGACACAGCAAGACTGTGTAAGGTATCTCGGTGTTAAAGGAAGCCCAACACGAAGCATGCGATGCTCCCCTAACTTCGAGTAAAGCATCAAAATTAGGGGGCCAAGGATCAAGATCGCCCCTGACAAACTCCTTAGCGAGAAAGGTCGCAGCCTGCGACATCCTTCGCAGGAAAATAAGGAAGAAAGCAGAGAAATAAAAGTTCTCCCCCCGACTGCCTATTTATAGGCTCCAAAACCACATGAAGGGATCGAGGCAATGAATCGAGCAGTTAATGAGATGAACCTAACACCTCAATCTACGTAATCTTCTCTAATCTTCTCAAAAACTGATGCCTCGAGCCATGTGTCAGGAGACAGCACAAAATCCTAAGAGATCAGGTCAAAGATAGAGCAAATCTCCTCATTAAATGATTTGACAGCTTGTCAGAGACAATTATGCGACAATATGGCTATGCAGTATGTTACCCCTATGCGGCCAAAAGTTCTCGATCATGCTTCTTATTCAAAGTATTCCAAACTTGTCATTTTGGAAACCTTAAAGGGGTTCTTGTAGAAGCATGCAAAATTATGCAGGCCGTATAAAGGTCATGTCCCCCATCAAAAATGAAACCAAGCCGCAAAGAACCACTATGCTGCTTGAACAACGAAGTCGCAAAAAAGTCACATGCGGCCTGATCAACCAAAGATTTAAAAGCCGCATAGTATACTCTATGCGGCTTGAACAACCAAGTCACAGAGAAGCCACATGCGGCCTGATCAAACAAAGATCTAGAAATCGTACAGTATACTCTATGAGGCCTGAATAACCACATAGTAGGAAGGTCGAATAAACTCCCTTGACACAGCACTTGATGACTGTCAGACTCTAACACATCACTCGTCATACTAAGATGCTTTGAGATTCGAGACGATGGCTCAGGCAAAGACAAAAAGTTATATCACGCATTGATGACATCAACAGACGTGCCACGCCACATGCCCATTCATATGTGGCTATGTTCCCATGCGGCCTCGCCATCATGCGGTCAGAGTGTCCATCCGACCAAGGCCAGACGAGAGTTTGCATGCGGCTATATACACATGTGGCCTCGCCATCATGCGGCCAGAGTGCCCATCCAACCAAGGCCAAACGAGAGCACGTATACGGCCACGATGATATGCTGCCAAGATGTTATGTGGATCTCGACTTGAGGATCTTTTTGTTACAACCGAAGATGATTTCTCGAATCAGTACTGACTACGTGTCCAGCTGACCAAGTCACGCACCCAACAACCTTGAGATCCCTTCAACAAGACATCATAACCAAGACCATGTGGCAGCCTGTCCGTGGTATGCGACTACAGTTACAACCGTATTCTGTTGAAGAAGTCCCTATGCGACCACCAAAAAGAGGCATATGACATCTATAGCCCGTCAGCCTGACGGCTAAAAATTACAGGGTAGCACACACACAGGAGGGAGGCAAACGGGCACAGAAGAGAGAACAAAAATATCTTCCTCGCTCCCGCATTAGATCATCAACGGAGTAAAATAGTCACTGCAACACTCGATCTCCATCATCATACCCCAGAATAAAAAATTGTACTTAGATTTTCTGTCTAGGATCTCTTTGTACTTTCTCTAGTTTGTTGTTAAAACAATCCTGATTTAATGGCGAACACCAGCATAATGCACCGTGTTGGTGCAGGACATTACAATCTCTTCTTAATTTAATTATTAACTGTAATCTCTCTACGACGTGCAACCTTCTTTTCCTCTAATCTTGTCATTAAAAAGAAATCTTTTGAATATTTTTTCTAACTTCCTTTAATCAATCTTCTCATTAACAAGAAATCTTTTGGATATTTTTTTTATCTTTCTCTAATAAGTCTCTCTAATCTTCTCATTAAGGAATCTTTTGAATATTTTTTCTATCTTTCTCTAATAACTGAAGTCAGCATCTCGGGGACAAAGGGTTCTCAATACCTGATCGGAGATCAGATCACAATAAGTCTTTCCTATTCCATTAACATTATCAGATAATTGTAAGTCTTTCCTATTCCACTATCTATTTCTATTTTATGAGTAATCTCGGTGTGCATAATTTATATGGTCAGATATAATATTTTTTTAATTTATAGGATTTTTTTTTATTTCTATATTTGTTATGAGCATCATTCTATTATTAGATTTTTTTATGATCAATTTATTTGTTATTCTCTGAAGTGTTGGTTAGGGGACATAGGGTACTCAAGACCGGATCTCCGATCACTTTGTAAGTCTTTCCTATTCTACTACTTATTTTTATTTTATGATTAATCTCTATATGCATAATTCTAAACTATCTGGCCTGAGACCTAGTCGGTCTCTCCTTCGTCTGTTATCTCTGAAGGTAGAGGTAGGTCTGATTCTAAATTATCAAGCCCATGAGTGTCCATCTGCTCTTGAGTTCGTATTGAAGCTGATGGAGTTGACAAGAACTGTGTATACTCATCCAAAATTTTGAACCAATTTGTAGAACCATCCTGGATGCTGCTCTCGCCAACATGATAGTAAGTCCCTTCTCCTACCTGGTATGGAGTCCCCTCTCTGGCCTGGTAGGAAGTTCCTTCTCCATCTTGGTAAGAAGTCCTCAGGCCTCGACGAGACCCCCCCTCCAGTCTGGTAGGCAGTGGACCTACGGATCTGTCTTTGACTAACATTGCCAGATGGATAATCCGGTAGAATATATATCGAGGGCATATGAGGCTATGGGCCATACATAATATTCTAGTCCATAAAAGATGCCATCCATTAAAATAGATCTCGTCCATAGTGCCACATGAAACTCTCCCTACTATTAATTGCTTCTTGCATTTAAATACGCTAAATTTTATAAGGGTTTTCAATAAATCTACTAAATGAAATATACTAAAATATATAAGTAAAGACGTATGAAATTGGCAACTTTATTTATTACTCCATGCATGCTACAATCATTTAAAGCTCTACTAGGGAACCACAACTCCTCAAATCTATAATCACGGTTGCATACACATTGTGCTTCCCACCAATGTCTCCAAGCAAGGTCACCTAGCCTTGCATTGTTTTAACCAAATATTAGCAAAACATAAGGGGAAATTCAATAAAATATAATAAAATAGAAAACTTACAGTCATCCAATGATTCCACTTGGCGAGACATATATTCCAAACTATCACTCTCGAATCTCGAATCCTAACTAGAAAGCAAAGTATGGAATCTAGATAACCTATTAGCTTTGCCATATCTAATAGCCTGTGGAGCATCAAAAATTATGTGCACCATCCCGAACTGTCAAAGAACATGATCCGCTTGATGGTACATGGTTGGGTAGTTGTATAAGATATAAAATATATGTAGACTATGTGAATACATCTTCTGAATATCGGGAGCATCGAAACATATAATGTATGGCATCCATATAACCTATTTGATCATTATAGAGTAAATAAGAATTATATAAATTTAAATAAATAGAAATATAAAATTATTTTACCTCTCCATGATGTAGTGAATTAAATTGTGCTTGGTTAATGGAGATAACATGATATCTGCAGTGTGCATGTTCTACTGCATCAACCGTCCATCGTTTAGATACCAAAAAGACACCAATTTCATAACTAATACTAGCCACCGGTCTACCAATAGCAAAATTCTTATAGGACCATACCAAAGTATAAAAAAATAAAATAAAATAATATCCTATAAGATACTCGAATAATGTACTAACATGATAAAATACATGTAGTATATACTAACATGCATCCAGTCAGATTTTTGTTACTGGTATCTGAGGTCGTTTTCAAAAACTCCGTCAAGGAGAAATACAAAAACGTCAATGTTGTTGCTTCCCATGCAGATAAAGTGTGTTGTTCCAAATTTTCCAAAAAAAGGTAGAGGACGAACACTTACCTTGTCGCCAACCACGTAAAGCAAGTAAATATTTTCTCGTACAACAAATGATTTAAATATTAAATTATATTTGCAGTGAGTTAAACTATAAGATTCATGTTTTAAATTAAAATAAATAAGTTAAACTTCATACCTGATTTTCATCCACAATCACCCGACCGTCAGATGTACAGTCATGATACATGAAGTTACTGAGTGGCCAACTAACGCTGACGCTTGATCTTTTCTTCTTTAAAACACCAAGATATCGTTGAATAAGAACAGTGGCATCAGATCATTGATCAAAATATATAGGATAATTGTAATATTAAATTAGATAATATATTACCTACATCAAGTTATCGACTAAGATATTGCCTAATAAATTATCTTACCTATAATAGGTAATTGTAGAATGTTGGCTACATCCCAGAGAGTAACGGTCATTTCCTCCACTCGCAGCTGAAAAGTGTTAAGTTGGGGCCATGCCACTGTTCATCCATACTTAAACATCAAGTCCATGTCGCGTTGCAGGACTCTAGCTCATCTATATAATAAAATCCAAATGATTCAACTATGGCCTTTTGGAAGTTAATTAGCTCTCATTTGTCAGCGGCGTCTTTTATGTTACGACATTGACCATGTTCTCGCAAACGTATATCGTGATTATCTGTCGTATAACTATACAAATAATTTAAATATGTAAATAAAATAAATAAAATAAGTAAAATAAGTAAAAAAATATAATAAATTAAAAAAATACCTCTCAAGTAAATACGAGTCGAGATATGTAATTTTCACGTTCTTGAATATCTCTTTGACTAGTAGGTCCACTGAAAAAATAGCTGTCATTCTGCTCACTCATCTTCTCTGTGAGTTTTCTCCTCTCTTCTGTGATCTGGTCATCTCCTAGCTTCTTTCTCGCATCTCTTCTACTATGTGCTCCTCTCCTCTTTCTCTCACTCTCCTGTTATAACCATCAAACCCCTATCCCGATTCGTGTACTCCACAAACGACCAATGGAAAGCAGCCCAAAAAATAAAAGAAAAAAAGTGGGGCGCCAATCACACTGTCGTCGAACTTCAAATTTTGAAGTTTGGTGCCAGTTGGACTTGCGTCCCACTTTTTTGAATGTTTGGCGTCAGTCACAATAGCGCCCCATCCCTTCTCCTACAATTTTTTTTAAAAGTTTTACGTTCTATACAAATTGGTATAATTTATTTTCTTCATATAAAATTTGTTGAGAACTAAATAACAAACTAATCCATCAGAATCAGTTTTTTAAAGGTCCGACCGACCGTTTCAACGGATTGATTCGTGAACGGGTAGCTTTCGGAATGGACTAGTATTGATCCAGTATTTTTAAAACCTAGTTGTAAATGAATATTTTGTAAAAAATAGTGTCCAGAAAGAACTAAACTTACTATTTAGGATAACCCAGGACCATACAACTTTTATTAGTCTATCAGTCTTTTTGTTTGTTAAAGATTGAAATTACTTTTGACTGGCTTATTCTCTGCTCTAATTCCCAAAAAAATGTCATATGTTTTAGTATACAACTATAGAAGCAGTATTTACTTCTATTTAGTTAAGCACAATCAATTTATTTTAATTCTCATGTATGGATTTGTTACTGCCACTTTTGATTTTATATATATAGCTAGCAGTAACCTTAGGTTGTTTATTCATTTCTAGATTAGTAATAGAGAATTCCTTCTCTCTTCTTTATTCTTTCTTCTTTCTTCTAGTTCTTAAGAACGATTACCAACTACAACACAATATCATAAGAAGTTCTACCACGTAAAAAGCTCAACATCGCAAGTTCTACCACGTAAAAAGTTGTACAGGACACCTATATGTTTGCCAGAATGAAACTCCATGGAAGGCCTATAAGTTGATTTTGACAGAAAAGTTACCAAACATTTTTGTATAAAAGGATTCAGTTTACAACTTGCACAGAGTATGTAAATAGAAATGAAATCCTATTATAAAGAATAGTTCTAGAAAATTTTGGGAACGATACTCGATATGCGCATGATCGTTTCATTTTACTGACTGTCTAACGCGAACTTTACTGCTTTAAAATTTGACTATTTTGAATGGTTCATTTTAATTATTATTTTTAGTTAGGATGGTTCATTTCAATTATAACATATAGTGTAGAACGAAAAATTTTAGTTATCAAATTGGACTTACAATCAAATCATTAATATATATATATATATATATATATATATATATATATATATATATATATATATATTCTGTATAGGTTCCTATATTCTCACACACCCATATGTCTTAATACAATTTTCAGTTTATTTGTATTTAGTCCCCGAAGAACTTGTAAAAATATTTTTAGAGACTAGATCCAGACAAGACTGTAACTTTAATGACTTCCAACGACAAAAAATATCATGTTGCTTCTACAAAGAAATTAATTGTAGATACGTAGGAGTAGAGTGATGGAAGAAAGATCTGATCGCGCATGTCTTAATAGACTACGTCTATTAGTCTTTTGCTATTGTGGCAATATAGTGTTCACCTTCCATTGTCTTGACAAAATCACATGTTGCGAGAAGATATATCCTTTAAGGTTCTCGTATGGGTGTTAAAACACGACCTCTTTAAGAATCAAAAGAATGTGTCTTCTCGTAACATGTCTAAAGACCTTAAATGTGAATACCATGTTGCCACGATAGCGAAAGACTAATCAATTATAGTCTCTGAAAAGATGCACATTTAGTCATTTCATCCATCCTTTTTTTCTTATGTATTTGCTTTCTATTTTTTGTAGAAATCAAAATGATATATGAAATATTTGCCGTGGGAAGTTACTAAAGTTACAGTTTTGTCGGCCTAGTCCGCAAAAATATTCTCCTCAAGTTCTTGCATGGGGAACTAAATACAAATAAAATCAAAATATATTACAAAAAGGAAAAGATGAACGCATCTATGGCACTGACTCTTTGGCGAAGGCCGAAACATCTATGGTACCGACTCCACGAAAAAAGCGGACGCCAGTCATCAGTATTGAACAATTGTTGTATTTAAATAAGGCTGGAATATAGACTGAAACAATTAGTGACGTATAGCAACGTATCACACTGTCTCTAACTCTAAAACAAGCGACGTTGCAACACGTCGCCATGATGTTGCTACTTTACTGACATGGCTGACTTTTGCCATGTAAGCAGATAAATTGCTAAACGACCAAAAACGTCGTTAATTTGGTCGTTGTTTGGGCAAAAAATGACGACTATATTCTGTATCGCCAATTTGACGACGTTAGTCTCTAAACGTCGCATAATGAAGAAGCAATTTTACATCATTTAAAACAATGATGCAGTGACATTTTGCTTGTCTGTGACTAGGATAAATGCGATCACATTAAAATGTCGTCAATGATGTCGCTGAGTCCTATTAGTAATGCTTTTTTAATGTATAGTGAGGTTATTTTGCGTCGTTAGTTCTAGTTATTTTAGTAGTGAACATTCTAAGAACCCAGAATAAATATTAAAAAAAAGTTTATGAATTTTTTGACCTTCCAAGGCACTCTTATTGTAGTTTCTAAAAAATAGAATGTTCAAATCTAAATATTGAGATATTACATTATTAATATATACGATGGTTAAATTTTTTAGATCCTTTCTATTTTTGAGGCCTATGCGAATGCAAATGTTGCACATGCTCAAAAACGGTCTTGATTAGTGCTATTGACATATGACAAGGTGGAATGATGAGACTCAACGTAGTTGGAATGAGGATTGAATGACAATTAACGTTAAATTATTGCTCATTCCAATATGCCAAAAGTGTAACTTCATGAAGAACACATAAAAGTAATAATAATAGTAGCCATATGAGAGTGAGACTGATAAATATTTATATAATTATATCTACTAAAATGTTAACAGCCGGTAGCTGAGGAGGAGGAGGGAGCCATTGACATTAGAATTTTTTTAATTAAGGGTTAGATATAGCAGCAACAAGAAAAGAAAATTAAGCACATGATGTAATGGTGGAAAATGTCTTAACCGGCTCATGGATCTCTATATACAAAAAAATGCAATGTAGATAAAAATAGTGTTTTGTGCCTCGGATTCCTGAGAACAATGATTGTTTTATTTGAATTTTGTCCTATTCTAACAAGTTCTTTATGGCCAAGTTCGGAAAGTCGCACATATATCTATAATATAGACATTGGTTGTTGGCAAGTGCTAATCTATTAGACATTTTTAAGTTATCAAGCACCACCAATTCTGTTTTGTTGTCATACAACTCTTTTGTATTGGTTGATGCAAATCGGCCATTTAGTTTGATATCAATAAATCAGGTCAAGTCAAATTAAGAAGAAGATTTTTTTTTTTTTCTTTTTACTCCAGGACTACAAAATATAAAGGGAAAAAAATCATGCTTAAGAATGGAAGCTTATATTTGAAAAAAAGGCATTATGACACATATAATAGCTTATATTTCACGAACACATTATGTCACATGATTTGTCAACAGTATATAGAAGCGTCTTCCAAACCATATATGCTGAGAAAAATGTTTTGGCAGAATGTTTTTGGATACACACTTGTGCTAGAGCACGGACCATATTCAATAAAGTCATGAACCGCAACATGCTACAAGGCGAAATAAAGAGCAATACGTAAGATATTTGGTGGCTAGTGTTATCTAGACAAGTTTTAATTTTTTACTCGAAAAGTTGACGCCTCACACTTATCAAGAGAAAAAATAATAATGGAGATCGCACAAAGAAAACCTTCAACTCCTTATAAGAAAACTTTCACATGGTATATGGTTGCATATCGACATCACGGTGAAGATCTTGAACCCTGATGGAGAATACACCGCTCCCTTAGAAACTCTCTTTCTCTATCTTGAGGTGAAACAATCTATGTGCCGTAGAACTTTTAGAATAGTAATGAAACTCTCTTGAACCCTAATGAAAGCACTTCTTTAAAAAATTTCTTAACTTTCTATAGGGCTAGTCAAGCAAACACTGATTTAATTAGAAAACCTAAATTGTCTTAGATTTCAAGTTATCCAAAAAATATACCCAAATTTGGGCACCCTGGGTGTTGTCCCCATGACTCCTCAAGAAGTCTCAATTTTTTTGTTCAACGACATAATTCATGCTCATTGTCGTCATCAAGCTTGCATCCCTGACCTGCTACACATCACTGTAGTCTCCAACTATACCAACTCGACCGCCAAGACCGTGCCAATTTCCATGTGTAGCATCTCCAGAAACAATGAGACTTTATGAGATCAACGACTTGTCTAGTAAAGAAATCCATAAACACCAGACTCACTATGAGTCTTGGTTGTGTGCTCCCAACTTTTGTCTTCTATTGAAATGTGCTCATATTCTAATTAGATTTCTAATCCTTGATTGTATTGGCCAAGTGAACAATGTGGTTCACGTGCGAATCGAGCAACTTTCAATCCTGCCCACCATCATGTTCGTTGTGAAAGCTCTCCAGTACATTATTCTCCTCGAACAGAGTATGTACATGCGTGATGCATATTACGAAGGTCCATAGGTCCTCCTGAATGATGGAAATTGGGATGTCTCAATCGTCTCTAGAGTCGGCTCCTCCCTCTGACCTCCTTCCCATGTTCGAACTGTTGAAACCATCATTGCTCAACTAAGCTCCTGCACCTCTCCCAATATCGAACTAAAATTCCTAGACTAACTCCTTGTTGCTCTTCATTCCCGATATACGAATTTGGAGCATATTATTTCTTGCTTGCATGTTAATTAGGTTGCATGGAAACTGGACCCATTCTTTGGTTCAACTTGGTTCATGGTTTAATTGTGAGGTTGGATTTGGTCATGATTTAAATCCGTGGTATAAATCTCAAACCTTAGCAATATAAGCCATTCTCTTTCTCTCTCTTCCCTCATTCTTCACTTTCCTTCTCTTCCATCTTCATTTAGGCAAATACATCTTGCATGAGAATGGAAAAATATTATATTTTTATTTCTTTGATTTTGCTTGTATATTATTAGTCTAATATGTATACATTATGATTTTAAGCATGTTTAATACTTGGAGTTTTCAGTTTTGATGGATAAAATTTAGTAGATCTACATTTTTAACTTAGGATTTTTATGGGTTCTATGAGTTTTTCTTGGTTTTGATCTATTAAAACTTGATATTTTAGAAAAAAAACCTAGTTATTCCATGTGATAGAGCATTCAATTTCAGGTGTTTTAGCTTTTGGTTCACTAGATTTGGAGTTAAAATGAAAGTTTTATGAAGAAAACAAGTTTTTGGGTTCTTGGACCTTTTTTCATGGTGTTCGTGCTGTTTTGGGATGAAGGAGTCTCATGCGGCCAAGCTTCATGCACCTCTTTCAGCATGCGCCTATCTTGTTGGACACATGAATGACTTTGCATATGCGTTCCTAAGCCGAATGCACATAACACTGAACGCATGAGATATTCCAAGAGCCAGAGCCCATGCGGCTAGGAGCTCATGCGACCATAGTTCATGCGGCCAAGTGTGCATGCGGCCATCTTGTCATGTGACTTAGAAATGACATATACATCTCTTCCTTGCACATCTTTTTGTGCACACCTTTTTATGACTTTGTCTTTTTCCTCTGATACGTATTTATGGCATGTCACATCAGCCACATCCCTGACATGCATTAAATGCATGTTACTGATCAACACTCGTCCCAAGGCGGGGACTTTGCCTTGAGCATCCGATAACTTGACTTCCAAGCGACAGCTTGATCTATGCGGCCTGACTTACATGCGGTAGCTAGCGGATTCGACCCATGCGACTCGACATTGCATGCACCCAGACTCGACTATGTGCCTTTCCCGTCATGCCCCAATATCCCGTAAGCTCGATCATGTCACGACCCACACCCAAAAAATCGGTCATGAGTCGTGGGTACGTCCAGCCTACGCCACAAAATTGGCGGTAGAACGCTGTCTAGGTCCGTTCTAGGTCACAACTATATATATATCTCACAATAACCTGTCAAGATAACCTCTCCAAAAGGAGGACAACAACACAATGCATATAAACTAAATCACAATAACTAGGAGAAGAGTAAAAGCACGATAAGATATCAACAAAGAACCAAAGAGAGCAAGTACAATATCCAAATATACAGTCCAAGTCTAAAAGTCTACAATATCTCATAGCAGCAAAATAATAAATACAGTCATCCAAAATACCAACTGGGAACAACCCAGAGAAACCCACCTAGCTACACTAGGGCGCTAGCGGCGTCTCCTCTGCTAGGACGGGCTCC